>CM062809.1:773946694-774257084 GCA_031772625.1 Pinus tabuliformis
ATTGATAACACCAATGGGTAATGTGAAGAAGAAGGCAATGCCACATGCCAGTATTACTCCCCACCATGGCAATTGAATCTGTTCACGGTAATATTCGCATGTAAAAATCGCTAAAGCTATACTGCCGACGAGAATAACAGTGAACCATAATTCTGGCACTTGCTTGTACTTTCTCATTAGTCTGGTGTGCACATCCAATTTCTGAACTCTGAAGGCAGACAGGCTAAGCCTCCAAATATCCCTGCAACAAATTATAACCCATTATTGTCATTCTGAGTTTTTTTGCATCCATGGATCCATGGAATCCTGATGAATTGAGGGATTGATAACATACTTTCCATGGAACAGGAGGACGTGAACCAGTGTGGCGGTTAATGCAGCGAACCCAACGCCATACGTGAAACCAAAGAATGCGGTAAGATGTATTGGTCCATTCTTCTCATAAACCTCGCGGTCGAGATGGAAGTTTGAATCAACGATTCCGGCGATGTCGTATGGTTGGCCAGTGGAGTTGAAGAGGGTGCCAGAAAAGATTGGGAATGTCTTTGCATTATACAAGTTGAACCAATATGTTAATGGCGTTATCACATACATTACAAGCACAAATCCGACTGCCATGTTGGCTATTGCAAACCAGGGAGTAGCAAGAGGGCTTTGCAGGTAAGAAGAAATGGTGGACCAATCTATCCCTACGCAGCCAATGCCAAGGCCATATAGTCCTGAACCCAATTGATGTGCAAGAACAGAGTGTGGAAAGGCCCAGCAGATCCATGACAGGGATGTCACCATGGGAAATAGATAACCGGGGATTACATAATAGGCAAAACTACATGAAAGGACCGTCATGAAAAACTGGTTTCGTGTAAGGCCTCCTTTGGTTCTCTCCTCCTTCTCATGAAGAGCTCTGCAATCAACAAATTTGAAACAAAATAACGCTTCTCGTTCATATGTTAATGAACGCTTATATTAATCAAACATCTCAAAATGAAATGAGACTCCTTGCCTGAACAGAGAAACCTGAACAAGGTTTGAAGGCCACCACATGGTAGGAGGTTCCACTAGATATTTTCTGAAGACCCCTGCCCATCCATACCCCAACATCTGCATATCTAAAATAGTAAGAAATATTGCAGACAACAACAAGCATCAGGGAATTTAACGAACCTTTCGAGCAGAAATGGTCAAAACCTAACCTGGGTTGTCATGACAAGGAGTAAAGAAACGAAAAAGGTCAGCTTCCTCTTGTAGAAAATTTTGACAATATCGACAATACCAATTGCATATACACCTTGATACCCTGCATTGGCAAAGATTGTGATGAGAACATGCTCCTTTGTATTAAATGGCCCCGGATTCAGCGACAACTCCCATATGCTGCCTGCAAAGAACTTTTTGTTGGTTATGGTTGCTGCCATTAGCCGGCCAAGAGGGAGGACTGCAATCTGAGCAGAGATTGAGCTAACGGAGAGGGGTTCCCTTCTGTACCCAAAGAACTGATTTAGAAATGATAGGATAACGCAAGACAAAATTCCGAGAACCCACATCCTGAAAGTTAGGACGGAAATGGTTGGATCGTCCGTTGTAGGCACAGTGAGAGCCACCTGCTCGACCGGGGACTGGTCATCGATATCTTCTTTGTTCTCAGTGGATGATATATGTTCCTCATCTCCATCGTTTCTGCTGCGGGACGATATATCTGCAAAAACAACCATTACAAAACTCCAATAAGCTTTCCATTGCTAAAATGCAGAAAATGTAATCACAGAGTCGCCACTTGAGAAATCAACGCCAACGCCAAACCGACGAAAAGAGAATGCTATGTACCATGTGAGGTCGGAATATATGCATTACTCATCTCTACTTGTCTGCAATTTTCATTTTCCATTTCTACTTGTCTGCGGCACTCAGTTATTTCCTGTACCCTCGAGACGATTTGGCGGTGGATTTGAGAGGCCGAAGATGATACTTAAGTGGTGGCTCCAGCCATGAGAATTGCAAACATATATGATCCGGTGAGCTTAATATTTCATATCATTTATATTTTTATTTAGTATTTATTTTAACAACATCAATCTGTATCCTATCAATAAATTGTAATTAATATAATCTTAAATTTAAAAATATAAAATTGAAATATAATCCTCGTATCTAATACTATGTGAAACCTAAAAAATGATATTGAGCACAATTTCTCAAAGGCATTTTTAATTATTTATTTATTCATTCTATGGATCAACATTTTTTATTAACTCGTAAAAAATGTATAGTCAACGCTTTTCTGGACTCACTTTAATCACATTAACTCCAATCAAATTTGTTAGTCACGAGAGCTAAGCAAAACACGAGAACAATCTATCAAGCTTCACAAAATAACCAAAAAAATAATGAGAAGAGCTCTAAAAACGGAGAGAATGAGAAGATAACTAGTATTCATTAAGGAGCATGAGGAAAGTGAGGTGCATGACATCGCGTCCAGACAGTGATGATCACCATGAGCATGGAAATCCACATTAGCTAAATTCCCCTCCATCTAGTCTAGGCAATCATTGATGTGTTTTTAGCTTTTTTTTGATAGATCCTAAATGGTCCAATATATTTCACTAGTTTTGTTGTAGACCATTGAGGAAGGAAATGACTTCATTACAGTCATCATGCCTTTGTTGTTGCATTTCTTCCAACATTGCTACGATACACGTCATCTAAGAGTCTAAAGTTTTCACAATAGGATGCTAGTCCATAAAGCCTCGTGAAGGGGCTTAGACTTGAGCCAACTCCCCGTCAACCTCTGCCCTTCCAATCTCATCATCAAACACCACTCTTCTTTATCCACCATATGCCGTCTATTGGCCACATGGCCTCATCCCTCCCCAAAACCTACAACATTGCCTTAGTATTATTGCACGTGCAGTAGGCCATCCAACCAAAACCCATTCAAGCACAAACATATGACTCCCTCCCTCGAACCCTAGGCCATCTATGCCAAATGGAAAAATTAACAATATTACTCCTAGTTCAGATTTGCAACTCCACCACCAGCCTTTGGCTACTGTAGTTATCTCAACTACCCAAGGGTTGCATTTTTCACGTCTGTGAAACCTGTACGGAACGAATTTCCAAGACTCACTGCACGCTACACAAAAATTACAAAAAATGGGAACTTGGGCTAAATATCGCCCAATTCACCACACTCCACTAGAGAACAAATGATGTCCCACTCCAATAGACTGCTCCCGATAGTGAAACATAAACAAAACCTAGAGAGACCCTAAACCACACTACCGGATTTACCTACATTCATTCGCATGTGCCGGAGTCATTCACCACGAACACCACTGCATAGCCCAAATACATAGAAAACTCTAGATATTTCTAGCCCCCAAATCTGAGATTGTGCGTAAGGATTTTCGACAAAGGCGCATTGAGATCCATACCTTCTAACAACAATAATCTCAACAGAGGTAATAGGTGATCGATCGTGCACAGATTGGATGTTTGTGCATAGTCAATGTCATTTATGCCATTTACTCAATCTCCTATACCACAAAACCAACAAAAATGAAACGAGACAATCCTCTAGAGGTTATATGCCTAAACCCACTTTGAAATGCCTGTAGATTACCCTTTGCAAGACCCTTTTGTTTCACAACTTAGCATAACGAAATGTCCCTGCTAGTCCCACGAGTGCTCATGTTACCTTTGATCCTCCATCCATCAAGATTTTTATTATTTATTTTATTTATATTGATAAATATTTATTTATTTATGGTCTTAAAAATATTAGAGCACAAATTGGATTTGAGAATGAATTTGATTAATGAATATTGATTTGAGAATCAACACATAAAGAAACTAAATTGAGCTTAGTTGTACATGCAATATCTTAAAGCTAACTTAAGCTAAGTTTTCTTTATGTTTTGTTAATGTGCACATGCACCACATGCAAGCACTAGAGTTAACTAACTAAAGACAAGTGCACACCACATGTAAGCACTCCAGAGTTAACTAACTAAAGCTAAGTGTGCACTACATGTAAACACTCAAGTTAACTAACCAAAACCAAGTATACATCACATGCAAGAACTAAAGTTGAATTGAAGCTAATTAATACTAACTTGATGTATATACACCATGAGTCTCAAACAATTATTCATTTTTTATACTCTCTTTTCTGATATTTTAATAGCAATGGTGACAATTTACTTCAAAACCAACAAAGTGATAGTAATGTAGTTGCTTCGGCCATGCAAATTTCACACATAAATCATGAATTAAACTTGATTTAAATAGAATTTTTTTTTATATTATTTATTTTATTTAGATTCTGAAGTAAAAAAATTTCAATGTTAGTAAAATTTAATAGATTCGGCACCTAACCTTAATTTTAAAATTAAAAAATAATCTTAGTAGCCTTTATGTTAGAGGAAAGTAAATGTAAAATGCATTTTTTTAACAACAATTTTTTTGCCTATTGTTTATTTTATTCATTCTCATACATACATAATTGAAATTTTCGTTTATTTATGGTTTGCCGTGTTCATTTATTTTATTTCGTTTATTTATGGTTTGCCGTGTTCATTTATTTCTATGATCATTTTCTTCTAGTTTTAGTGAGAGAAGCAATGATGGGCAATTGGTTTGGGATATGAAAGATGTTAGTTGCCTAGTGGCTTTTTTCATTAGAATGAGTTTTTTTTAGTGAGATTTTTTAGAAGTGCCTAAGGGGTTTTATAGTGTTGAATCTATATATAGTCAATAAACCAATTTAGATAACACAAATCAAGCTTTCAGCTCAAATTTTTTGACCAGAAAAATCTAAAAAACACACTAAAGACAACTCCCATGTGAATTGCACACATAGATAATGTGCTGAATATTTTTTGTAGTGAAACATATTTTCTTTTGTTAAGAAGATCAATTTTTTTTAATCAATTATTACAATCTTTAATAAATTTTATACATAATTTTATTTTTTAAATTGAAATAGTCTAGTATATTATGGATGGCATAAAAATATAATAGAAATTTTTCATAAGTTTCGTATATAATTTTAATTTTAAAATTGAACTTTAATCATAATATATGATTATATTGTGTATGATTAAAAATTGATATAATAAGAAAATTGAATAACTTTCCTACATCATTTTAATTTCAATATTGAACATTAATTATAGTATATAATTATATTATGTATGACATAAGAAAAAGATATTAGGAGTTAGGTATACCATTTTTATAGTCTTTATTTTTAATTTATTATTTATTTTATTTATTTTTATTTTACATTTAAAAAAAATTCATTTTATTATTATTATAAAATTTAATAGTTTTATATTTTCTTTTGTTTTGGTTAGTTTGGCTAAGAGAAATTTGATATTGAATTTATCATTTTTAAAGTATCGAATTTTATCATTTATAAAGCACTTAATTTTTATATTTTATTTAATATTTTATAATCATTAAAATATGCTCTAACGATATTAATTTTCAATCAAAGAAAATATTTATAAAAATTTAAAATAAAATTGACATAAAATTGAAAAATATTTAAAATTATAAATATATAAATATCTAAAAAAAATACATTAAAATTTTATATACTTATAAATGTAAAAATAGATATTCCGAATTAGAAATATTTAAATAAAAAAAAAATTATAAATATTTTGGTAAAAATATAAAGTTGATGAGGAAAAATTTTCCAAAAAATTTAAACTATCAACCATTCTCAAAAAGTTAATTTTCATTTGAAAATGTTCAAAACTAACCTGCCCATAGCCAATATAATGATAATATATTTGATCAATGTTAACGTTCAGTCTTAATAAATGTAAAATGTTTATTAAGACCTCACAATCGAGGTGACTTCTTGCCATAGCAAATATAATCATAATATATTTGATGAATGTTAACGTTCAGTCTTAATAAATGTAAAATGTTTATTAAGCTCGAAGTCTAAGACCTCACAATCGAGTTGACTTCTTGCCCTTCCCTTTCATGTCTCGTTTCATTGAGATTTCTTAATCTACAACTAATATTCTGCAAGTCTGATTTGAGGGGTAATGTGATACCTTCCGGTGATTTAGCTTTTATTTTTTTCAAGACCCCTGCCTTGGTAAAGAATCTGGCTAAAGATAATGTGGGCCACTTGGCAGATTAAAAGACATATATTACCTTGCTGCGCTTCCTTTTCCAAGTTCCAAGACATTTTAATGAACTGCTCCAACTTTTGAAAAATTTAATTAACTACTATCGCACGTACGGACTCAGTGACATAATGTTAGGCATGTTTATGGAGTTACTAAAATTTGCGTTGTTTGGTTTATCCGTAGAAAATTGGGTTGAAATTTTGTTAGGATGGTTAAAAAATTATAGTGTTTGAATGGTGTTTTTATGGATAGAAATAGATTCAGTGCCATCAAAAATCTTTGGAGTATAATGACAAATTTGTTAGGATAACCAAAAATTTATGAAGTATTTCAATAGTGCTTTTGATGTGTTGAAATAGATTCAGCACCATAAAAAATACCCAGGGCACCGAAAATCTTAAAGGTTGATAGGGGTAATTTGGATTTACAAAAAATAATGGCAAATTTTATCAAAATTGTGCTGAATTTCTATGATATTCCAATAAAATTTGAACCATTGTCAAATGCCACCAAAAATCGCTGGAATATGATTTGTCTTTTTTTCTTTTCTTTTTTTTTTTTTTTTTTAATTTGACAATTGTATTTTTGATGGTGGAAATAGATTCAACACCAATAAAAAGCCCTAAAGTACCCAAAAAATCTTGAAACTTAACAATTAACAATTGTAACTAAGGTTTCAAAAAAAATATTACCATATTTGTTATAAAACACTGCAAATTGTGCATTCCTAAACTTATATATACAAAAAATTATATTTTATATTAAATAGAACAAGTACAATAAAACTCCAACTAATTAAATGGAATATAAATAAATTAGAATTTTATCAAAAAATAAAAATTAAAATTTGTAAGTTTAAATATAAAAAAAAAAAAAACCAATTTTTTAATATAGAATACAAATTTATATTAATTAAAAAAAATTGTGAAATAAAATATTTTCCTAACATGTATTATTTATTATTTATTGTATTTCTATTTATATAGAACTCAAAATCATTTTATTGTTTATAAAATCATTTTATTGTTTATACTAAAATTTAATAACTTTACTCTTTTATTTTTAATGATAATATATTATATAAGATAAGAAATAATATAATGTACACCAATTTTATAATATTTATTTTTTCATTATTTATTGTATTTATAAATTAAGAAAATAAAAATTTCATTTTATTAATTATTCTAAAATTTTATAATTTTATACTTAACTTATTTTAATTTAATTTTATAATTAAAATATTATTATAATTTATTGTCGGTGGCCTCAAAAAATATGAAATAAAAATATTTTCATAGCATTTATGTTTTAATTATTCGTTTTATAATAAAATAGAGAAAATGTTATCACAAATTGGCCAACTGGATGTCTATCATTACTCAAATATATTAATGGGAAACTGGAAAAATGAGGATGTCATATACCATGTGACGCCTGAATATATTCATTATCTATCTCTACCTGTCTGCAATTTTCATCCTGTATTCCTAGTTGTAATAATTTATTTTCTATACTCTTTTAGACGATTTGGCAGTCGATTTCAGACACGGAAGATGATAGTTACGTAGTGGCTCCAGCAATCAGAACTGAACACATAAATGATGGTAAGTTTCAAAGCATTTGCTTATTTATTTATTATTTATTTTATTCTGCTTAAGAATTAATTTTTTTTAATTATCAATTATTATAAAATTAATGGGTTTTGGTATTTTACTTTATCTTAATTTTAAAATTGAAATATAGTGTTAGGATATTAGATTTGACATGAAAACATTTATTTATAATGTACTATTGATATTATTTATATTCATGTATATGTAAATTTAGCATCATAATTTGTTTATTAATTATAATAAAATTTAATAATTTTTATAATTTTACCATATAAATTTAAAAATCAAAATATAATGCTAGTGTATTATATATGATAAAAATCTATTATTAATTACGTATAAAGTTTTGATAGTATTTATTTTTTATTTATGTTCACATATATAAGAAAATCAATAATATTTAATAACTATGATATTTTGTATGGTATGAAAAGTAATATGAATGTAATAATTTTTTTTAAGCTTGAAAAAAATTGTAAAACAATATTTTTTTGACAATACAATTTTCAGATTGTTCTCTAATATTACCTAGTTAAATTTGTAACTTTTATTAATATCACCTAGTTAAATACAATACTCGTGTACTCACAACTATATGAAATACTAAGATTACCTAATTAAAATACTAAGATTACTTAGTTAAATTCAATACTCGTACACTCAGAATTATATGCAAAGATTTATGGTAAACCATAGAAATTATTTATCAATAAGTTTTACAAGTAGACTGCTCAAACCTCCTTCAGTTAATCCTCATGTAATATTATAAGGTTCCAACACAAGGTCACTTAGTGCTAAAATCTCCTTCACTTAATTCTCATGTAATATTATAAGGTTGCAACACAAGGTCACTTACCTCGATTGGGATTGTACCATTTGCATTTAAAACTAAAAAAAAAAAAATACGCCTGGAATAAGTGGTATGCTAACTTGATGGATGGTCTCTTGAATGTGACATTTGGTTTGAGTCTTTTCCTTCCTCATGATGCTTTAACAAGCTATAAATTCAACGATCTAGATTGATTCTTGTTAATGGGTGACAATGATTGCTTCGTGACAAGGTTAGAGTAACTATCTTATTCAATCCCACCGATAGAGGTTCATTGTGTTTTCACATTGATTTCTTTAATGAATACAAGAGTTAATGTTCCTACCACATACTTAACCCAGTCTAGGTTGGTATTCAAATCGGGTTGCTTCCACGAACAAAATTGTTGCACAAAACATTACAGGGTAAGTCTATTCAAGACTCTACCTATGAAATTTTATATGGAAAAACACCCCTGCATATATCCTTAGACAATCATTCACCTTCCTCTTTTTGGGTTTAATTTTATGAAACAATTTTAGTCAAATGACCTCTAAAAGTACATTCTTAAAACCCAGCGAGCTAATTCTACTTTTCCTTTGGATTCTTTTCCCAAAAGAACTAATTTTTTACTATGTTCTAATTCCTTATAGGTATGTAAAAGGAATGATGCTAGGTCCTTATAGAACTAGTGTATCCCCCGTGTTGTTATTGCTTTGTCCCATGTAGCACCAATATTTTTATCATTGTGCCCCATAAAAGCCCACTATTGTTCTTATTGTTCCCTTACATTATTATTGTTATGTAGGCTATAATTATATTGTGACCCTTTAGACTCCTATATTCTCAATGGAGGTCTTGTCAATTTTATCATCAAAGAATCATTCATTTATTTGACGTAAAGGAGGTTTCCCTCTTGAAGAGGAATATTTTCATGTCATTGAGCTATATTCTCTTTTTTTTTGTGAATTAGTTACAAAGCATTTGGTATCAAAGCCTTGGATCCTAGGGTTTCACTGCTTCAAACATGCCATCATGGAATTTTCACTATAACGTTTCCTTCTACAAGACTTCAGAAGCTAAAATTTCGATCATCTGGAGCAGAAAGCTTGGTGAACATCATATATAAATTTCATATTTTGATTCATTATATTCTCGGAGATATGATTCAAGGAAGTTAGGGTTGTAATATGTTCGATAAATCTGTTTTAAACATGCGTCTTGGGGAAAATTGTCATAAATTTTGTTTTGGCCATCCAAATTAAATTTCGTAAAAAATGGTTGAAATTGAATAAATTGTAGTTTCTTAGGCACCATTTTTAGGGCCAAAGGTTGAAATAGTGACACATGTAAGTCCATACTAGTTCATTCTACTAAATTTGTCCATAAGCAGGCCATCTTGGGACATTTTACCTAACTTTATCTTGAAGAATTCAATCTCTATCTAACTAGTTATGTTGGAAAGAGGACACAGAGGGCTACCGCAGGAAACAAATTTAAACCTTTGGAGTCCTATATTATAGAGATACAACAGTTTCAAGATCAAGCTCTAGAAACATAGGAAAATATGTGTGTACTTTTTTCTAAAATTTGTATAAATTTTATTTGAAAATTAGTCTAAAGTGATTCAAAGGGCATAGTAAAGAATATATATCATTATATGGTTCCAAAATTCCTCGCAACAAGAAAATGGATACTCCTAGAAAGGAAATAGGAAGCTCTACTATGACGCATGAAGAAGAGGAAGAAATGCAACATGATATGTTAAAATTACGATACCGAGTGCGAAAAATTTCGCTCTCATAAAGAGTAACCAAAAATGGATTGAAAGCAATGATGAATGTCAAGATGGATGGTTTAGAATTAAAAACAAAAAAGGACATGAAAGGTTTTAAGAATGATTTGAATGTGGACATGGGAGCTTTTAAAGTAGACATGGATGCAGTGAATGTGAAGTTGGAAGGATTGATAATGTTTCCGAAAGAGAGGCTTCCTATTTGTGATAAGGTAATCCATAAAAATCATGATGTGGAAAGAAGGAATATGAATTATGATTTTAGATACTCCAATGTTGGGTTTAAGAACAACCACATTCCAAAGATCAATGAGAGGAAGTTTGATGATGAGGATCGAGTAACATGGATACTACAAATCAATAGATTCTATAATATACATAATGTGCACCACACATAAACACATTACACCTTTATATTTACAACCCAATCATTTTGTGTGGCATTGATGGATTTTTTCTCTTAAATTACTTGTAACTCGGTAATGTTTTAAGGAAGAATTGCTAACACGTTATGAGAATATAGAGAACAACACCTTCTTTATCCAAGTGATAAATCATAAAAAAAATTGTTCAATGACAGAGCACATTGAGAACATCCAAATATTGCATATCAAGGTAACTGATATTCCTGAGGAGCATATGATTGATCTCTTAATATGGACTATAAAGGATACTATCCAACATGAGGTCTGACTTTCATAACATAAGTCATTAGAGAAGTAATTTAGCATGTCAATAAAAGTTGAAAGAAAAATTATGGCAACAGGGAGGTCTACCACTTAGAAATAGAAATATGGAAGTGTTTCTCATCATGGTCTTCCACAACCTAGAAGACTAACACCACAACAACTAGAGGAAAAATGACCAAAAGGGTTTTGTTATAGTTGTGCTAGAAAATACATTAAAGGTCATAAATTTGGTGAGAAGAAATTATTTTAAATAGAATGTGAAGAGGAGGAAGAAAATGAACAAGAAACGTCAAAAGAAGAAGATATACACCAAAAGCAAACACCAACAGTTGAGAAAGAAGAAATGAATATAACCATATCTTGTAGGGCATTGGTGGGAATTACCACTCCTCAAACTTTCAAGATAAGAAAGAGGCAATATTATTTATTGATTCAGGTAGTACCCATAATTTTATTCATTTTAACATATCCAAGGATATGAATTACTTTCTATTCCAAGCACTAGAGTGTCAAGTGATGGTTGCAAATGGAGTAACTATAAATTTCTCAAGGAAATGCCATAATATCAATCTAATTACGAGAGAATATATATTGAATAGTCTTATGGGTTTCATTCAATGGGCGGTGTTGATGTTGTATTAGGAGTCAAATGGTTACATTATTTGGGGATGATAACTTTTAATTTTCAAGATTTTTTTTTAAATTTTTTTTGTAAAGTAAGGAAAATTAAATTAATTGGTATCAATAGGAAAACTGGTAAGGTAATCAATTATAATCAAATTACAAATCTTTTGAAGAAACATCGAGGTGTAGTTGCATAATTATGGTCAGTAGATGTTGAAATGTTTAAGTCTCCCATTTAACCAAATATTCAAACTTTATTCCATGACAATCATTCCAAAGTATTCAAGACCCCAAGGGTATCCCACCTATTATTGATCATGATCATGTCATTCACTAAATTTTAGGAAGTGTTCCTCCAAACATCACACTGTACATATATCCCTATTCCAAAAATGGTGAAATTGAATGTATGATTGCATAAAGACTAGAGGGTGGTATAATTCAACCTAGCCAAAGTTATTTCTCTACTCTAGTAATATTGGTACAGAATAAGGATGAATCATGGCATATGTGTCTGAATTATAGGAAGTTTAACAAGTTGACTATTAAAAGATAAACTTTCCATTTCTATCATTGATGAATTGTTGAATGAATTACATGGAGCAATTTACTTCAAAAATATAGATCTTCATTCAAGATATCATAAAATTAGAATGAAGACTGAAGAAATTTTGAAAACAACATTCATAACTCATGAAGGTCATTATGAATTTTTGGTCATTCCTTTTGTCCTTACCAATGCACCTTCCACATTTCAAGGCTTAATGAATTCCATTTTCAAACCCTCCCTTAGAAAATTTATGTTATTATTTTTTGATGGTGTACTAATCTAGAAGAAGCGTCGGAAGCATCATGTTTGACATGCTGACAAGCTGTTCAAACTATTGGAAGAGAAACAATTATATGCAAAAACCTCCAAATATTTCTTTTGGTACATGAGATGGAATATTTAGGCCATATTGTATCTCATGAGAAGGAAATGTTGGAAATTGTACATACCCTAAAGCAATTTCACCCTTACCTAATTAGAAGATACTTCAAGGTAAAAATAGATCATGATAGCCTTAAATACTTCTTGGGACAAAGATTATCTTTACAAGAGAAAACAAAATGGGTCACAAAATTGTTGGGTTATGGCTTATATCATCTAGAATCGAGGGATGCAAAACATTGTTGTGGGTGCACTCTGAAGAAAATATGAGGATCTGGAGGCATTGGTTTGTGCCATTTATATTATCCAAATTGATTGGATAAATGAAGCAATGGATAAATGTAAGAACGATGAACAAGAGTGGACACTCATTCAAACATTTTAGCGAGATCCCAGTGGATATGATACTTTTATATAGAAAAATGATTCACTATAGTACAAGGATCAGTTATATCTCTGTGAGAATTCAAAACTCAAAGAAGTTCTTTTGGAATCACAAACCTATCCTATAGGAGGGAACTCATGATTTTTAAAAACTCACCACAGAGTTAGTTAGAAATTTTTTGGGATGACCTTAAATTTGATGTTTAGAAGTTTGTGGCTGAGTGTTTGATTTACCAACAAATTAAAGTGAAGACAAATTAGTCATTCAAAGTTAACTTTAGGCAGAGGTCTCAATGGATTTTATGATAGGTCTACCTAACTCCAAAGGAAAGAGTATCATCATGGTGGTAGTTGAGAGACTTAGAAAGTATACAATTTTGTTCTGTAGTTCAAACTTTCAAAGCCAACATACTCACTATTGCATTTGTGGAAATAGTTCAAAAGGTACATGGAAATCCAAAGATTTTTGAATGAAATTATTTTCTTGTGTTGGTACTTAATTGGCTCATAACTCATATTATCATCCTCAATCTCTTGGGAGAACTTAGATAGTGAATAAATATTCGAAATAATATCTTTGTTTCTTTGTATCTCATAAAAAAACAAAATGGGTCAAGTGGTTACCTCTTGTAGAATGGTGGTATAAGACTTCCTTCTATACTGTAACAAAAATGACTGTACTTATGGCACTTTACATATATCATCCACCATCCATCATGTCATCTCTAAGAGACAGTGCTAAGGTTGAAGCAGTCAGAGATCAAATTGAGAATTAAAAGTAATCTCTCCAACTTGTAAAGGATAATTTGAGTCTAACACAAAATCGAATGAAGAAACAAGCATATCAACATCACATTGCAAGAAGTTTTGACATGGGAGATTGGGTATTTTTACGACTTCAACCATACAAGAAAATGTCAGTCAAGCAATCTAAGAAGGATAATAAATTTGCATGCAAGTAATATGGCCCTTATAAGGTATTGAAAATTATTGTTACTATGGAATATAAATTGGAGCTACCTACGTCTTCAAGAATACATCAAGTTTTCCATGTTTAATATTTGAATAAGGTTATAGGTGAAAAACTTCCAGTTCAAAATATATTTCCAGAACTTGATGAGGAAGGAAAAATCATATCAGAGCCTGAAGTAATCATAGAAACAAGAATTTGATAGTTACGAATTCAACCAATTTTAGAATATCTCATTAAGTGGAAGAACTTATCCGTGGAAGATTCGAAATAGCAAGATGAATATTTTATACATAAGCATCTAGAACGACTCAATCATTGATAACAACACTTATTTGAAGGAGAGGGGCATTGTATGTCCCTATATTACAAGTGTTTCCCCCATATTGTTATTTTTTTACCTCATAGAATGCCACTATTGTTATTATTGCGCCCTTACATTATTATTGCTATGTAGACCCTAAGTATATTATGACCCTTTAAACTCCTATCTATACAAAGGAGGCCTTATCATTTTTATCATCCAATAACTGTTCATTTACTTGATGTAGAGGAGGTCGGCACCTAGAAGAGGCTTATTTTCAAGTCGTTGATCTATCTTTTCTTATGTTTTGTTGATTGGTTTAATAAAAAATAATAAGCTCTGTCATCGTTTGTGGGAGGAAAATTTATTTCAAAAGTTAAGTCTTCATGGGTCATAAAATAACAATTTCAGGTTCTCATTACCTTTAGGCAAGTAAAATTTTAAGGATGGAAAATTTTCTTGAAGTTCAAAAACATTGGTGATTCTCACTAATCCATAATATGCAAACTATAAAATATTTATTGATATATTTGTAAAATCATTCAAGTTTTTAATGATTTTACATGTAGCCTCTATATAATGTTGGCAATATTTAAGGTAAAATAATTTTATATTCTAAAATTTGGGCGAATCATCTTTTATAAAAATTTGAAATTGGTGAATCTTTTTTGTGGAAAAATCATGGAAAATTAGCCCACTCGGCAAAAATGGCCCCTAAAATTTTCCATGCCTCTAGGTATTTTCTAGGTTATGTCAGTTGCCACAACTTGTATTTTTGTTTTTGCCTCGCCTAACTTCAACCTTTATAGACAGGTCCCAAATTGGTCATGATGAATTGGAAGGTTCTGCTTATAAACGAAAATACACAAGCCACAACATTTTATTTCTCTCATCATTTGCGTACCAAAGTTTCTTTTTTTCTTGTTTAGTTCCCTCATGGTTGCATGCGAGAAGGGTTGCTATGGCTTGAAGCTAAAACTTGTTTATATATACATATATATATATATATATATATATATATATATATATATATATATATATATATATAGATATATATATATATATATATATATATATGTATATACACACATACATACATGCATACATACATAGTACCTTTGCAGATACATGGCTCATTGGTCCTTATGATCTTAAAATAATATTGTTATAATTGTGAAATGTATGTATAATACACTTTTGCGAGTATTGCACCATGTTTCTATTCATGCTATAAGGTCAGTTTTATTTCTTGTGTTTTCCATTTCCACTGAGGACATTTAGTTCAGATGGAAGGAATCATTACTTGTCTCATAATTGTTTTTTTTTTTAACTGAAAGGGGTATGTTTTTTATTTATTTGAAGGTAGATGGTTGGGCCAAAGCCTAAACAACCAAGAGTATAGTTCTCCTTATCCTGTTTCTTATGATAGGATGGATTACAATTTTGTCAAGAGAAGAAATATTGGTATGATATCTTGTCATTAATGTTCAGCTGTCCCTTCTGAAGAGCACACCCTTTATTTGCCATGAGGTCTGCTTCACTATTCGAATTCCTTAGAATGTGGTAGAATTTGTAGGTGTCGAATTCAAGGAGGGTTCTCTTTAATCTGCTGAGAATTTTGTTGATGCTTGCATTATTGAACAATTCCTCTGTGTTGAGTTTTTTGATTAGTATTTCTGAGTCTCCAAATGCTTGAAAATATTTGATACCTCTTTTCCTTGCAATTTGGCATGCTTTGAGGAGTGCTATAATCTCTGCTTGATTGTTAGTTTTTTTCCCAAATACCCCAGCAAAAGCAATCCCCTCTTGAGCCATCCAGAGAGTACATAATACCCCCTGCTCCAGCAGCACCGGGGTTCCCTTTGGAAGCCCCATCAAATAAAATCGAGGTTAGATGTTGCTGCCTGCAAAAATCTTGGAGAGTGATGTCAGAATCTCTTTTTCACCATTCAGGGTTTGCAATGGGGGGGGGACGAAGGGGAGCTTTCAGGGCAAAGGGGAAAGAGAATCCAACCATCTCTTTTCTTCAGGAAGGAGAGTGAGGTATTCTTTAAAGTAAGATTGTTGGACTACTTCGAAAAGGAGGGATTTTTCTTTGGTTGCTACTTTCAAGGGAGTATAAGAGATTTCTTTGAACATGTGTTCATTCCGGGTCAACCAAATTTGCCAAAATATGTATTTGGGGATGGCGATCCAAATTTTGTTCCATAGAGATTTAGTGGGAATATTGTGGGGATATAGGTGGCTCCATGAAGCAAATAACTCTACTACAGAATCATGGCTCGGGGGGGCAATCTTGAGTTCATGGAGAATGTAGCCCCATACTTCTTTAGCAAAACAACAGTCAATAAAGAGGTGTTTAGTTGTTTTAGTATTGCTTTTGCAGACGGCACATCTCTACAGTCCTACGTAGCTTCTCTTGGCCAGATTTTCTCCTGTTAGGACTCTGTTATGCACCAAAATCCAGAAGAAAAAATTGACTTTGCGAAGACCTCCAGGATCCCATACATTTTTCCAGAAACTGGGTGGATGATTGCTGCTTTTTGCTGGGTGAAGGGCACTTTAACCAACAGTTGTGGTATACCTTCCTAAGTGTCACCATCCCCATGCGTCCTTCATGCTTCAATGAACTAGTGCTGCCTCTTCAAGCAGTTCGATGAGCCGATTTTGTTACTGCAAGAGTCTAACAGGGACGCTGTGGAAGTCCCAGCAACACCAATTGCCTTTGCTTTCCCACCTAGAAAGATCATAGATGCTATTGATGCCAGTGCATTGGATCCACTCCTTTATATCTGCAATGTCTTCAGACTCAGATAGCGGAGCACGATCCATAATACAATCGTCCCACAGAGAGGTTTCCTTTCCATTTCCGGGCATGCGATCGTCCCACAGAGAGGTTTTCTTTCCATTTCTGGAGCACGATCCATAATGCGATCGTCCCACAGAGCAGTTAACTGAGATGCAGGCTTGCAGATTCCATAGTGTAGGACCATCTGCGTACTTGTCCAAGAGTGATTGATTGACCGGGTGCTATTGATCACAATGCAATTTCCACAGGATTTTGCCACCAAGCACAATGTTAACCATCACAGGATCGCAAATCTGTAAACCACCCTCTGTGATGTCTCTTTTGACTGTGTCCCAGTTGATCAGGTGAATTTTTTCCTGATTCCCTTTCCCCCCTTGCCATAGAAAATCCCTCAGGATTTTAGATATTTGATCCATCACATTTTTAGGAGAAAGAAGAAAAGCAGCTTGGTAAATTGGCAACACAGATAACAGAGTTTTAATTAGAATTAATTTTCCTCCTTTTGTTAAGCAGTAGCCTCCCCAAGATGAGATTTTTTATTTGATTTTGCTGATAATGTCACTCCATAGATCCCTTTTGCTAGTTCCATTTGTAATGGGCAAACCCAGGTATTTGATCTTCTCCTATTTTGCATAGGATTTAAAGCGTAGGTTCTAAGATATGCTCATGAGCTCTTGTTGTTCCATATTCTAGCCATAAATTTCACTCTTTCTTTCAATTACTAAGGCTCCTGTTGCCCTGCAATAACATTTGAGGACTGAGTCAAACACCATTGCAATTCCGAGAGAGACTCCTCCGAGAAGAATAGAGTCATCCGCATACAGAGCATGGTTTAAGGGATCTATCCCATGGGAAATTCTGAGGCCAGGTAGTGACCCAACGTCTCTCTCAGTAGTGAGCTTTATGCTCAGAGATTCAGCCAGCATATTGTACAGAAAAGGAGAGAGGGGGCAGCCCTGCCTAAGGCCTCTCTGGGCATGAAAGAAGCCAGTAGGGTGCCCATAAGCTAAGGGGGAAATCTAGGGATTGTCAATACAGGCTTTTATAAGATTCAAAAATTGGTTTGAGAAGCCGAAGGAGCGTAAGACTTTGATGAGGAAGGTGTGATTAACCCTATCAAAAGAATTCGCCATGTCTAGTTTTATCAACATTCCTTTTTCTTTTCATTGTTTACTTCAGTGAATTGTCTCCTTCACTTGGATGACATTATCCAAGATGTGTCTACCTTCAACAAATCCTCCTTGGGAGGAGGAGATGAGCCTTTTGAGTAATGGTTTAATTATGTTTGCTAGCAACTTGGCCAAAATTTTGTAGGACGTGTTACATAGAGATATGGGTCTGAATCTTGCAAAGGTTTCTGGTTTGGCCTCTTTTGGAATTAGTGCGAAGTAGGTGGAATTGGTTCCTCCTCCTATCTTAGCTTTCTTCTCGGACACTCTTATCATTTTCTAGAGGTCATATTTAATGGTATCCCAGCAAATCTTGTAGAAGTGGATGGTGAGCCCGTTAGGCCCAGGAGCCTTATCAGGTTCCATAGACCAAATAACATTAATTATTTATTCCTCCGTGAATGGTTTGATGAGAGCATGATTGTGTTCTGAGCTGACAAGGAAAGGGATGTTTGAGAGGAGCTCCATTGAGTCTTCCTCACTACCTTGTGTCCCTGCAGTAAAAGGATTTTTGAAGTGACTTTCTGCTTCCTCTTTTATTTATGCAAACCCTTTGTAGATCTGCCCTTCTTCAGTTGTGATTTATGAAATATGATTATGTGAGAGTCTAGCTCTATATTGGCAATGAAAGAAAGAGGTATTTTGATCATAAGCATTCAACCACAGGCTACGGGATTTTATTCTCCAGTACTCTTCTTCCATTCTAAAGTAGCGGAAGGAAGAGCATTAGGCTTCTACCTCTTTTCCTATCATCTTTTAGGTGATATCCTTCAGTTCCATTTCAACTTGTATGTCCTCCAAAGTCTGCACTATTTCTTTCCTTTGGCTGGTTGGATTTGAAGCGGGTTTTTTATCCATTCTTTTAAGGCTTGTTTTGCTGCCTTGAGCTTTTGCTCCCAAACATAACATGGTGATCCTGAGATTAGTTTGACCCAAGCTTCTTTCATTGTTTCCATGAAACTATCCCTTTCAATCCAAAGCGGGCCGAAGCGAAAAGGAAGAGGACCCAAGTCTTCTTCATCCTCTAGGAGCAGCTGAATGGGCTTATGGTTTGAGGTTAATTTGGGGAGGATTTTTGTATTGATTATCATGTTGTTCATCATCAACGATATTTGAACTAAGAATCTATCCAGATGAGCAAATATGTGTTCCTCCCCTATCATGTTATTTGTCCATGTATAGAGACCTCTTATTGGGCTAAAATCAAGGAGGTCCCATTGTTGGATGAGATCTTCCACAAAAGGCAGCAAATGGTCTCGACTGTTGTTTCCCCCTCTCTTTTCTTTGGGATTCAGAACCATGTTCAGATCTCTAGCAAGGATTATGTTATTGGGGTTTTGCTGCTCTAAGAATGCTAGGAGGGAATTCCATCATTCTCTTTTTCCAGAGTAAAGAACTGGAACGTAAAGATTGAAGAGTGAGATAGTCAACTTACTTGCACAATACTCTAATTCTATGAAGATCCAGTGCTAAGTTTCAATGGAGTTGTTCAAGTGGAAGAGATATTCTATCCATAGGCGTAGCCAACCCCCCTGAAGATCCCCTTGAGCTTACTGCTTTGCCCACATTTTTCTTCCACTTCACCTTACTGATGTCAAGGAGGGCTTGCCCTTCGATTTTTGTCTCTTGAAGCATGAGAATATCTGGTGGTTCAATTTTCAGTAGATCCTTGACTGCTTCTATTTTCATGTGGGTCCCGAGACCTCTACAGTTCCAAGAGACAAGACACATTATTTACCAGATGGGGGAAGGGATCCTCCCTTAGGAGGCCTTGCCCTGGTATTTCTCCCAATAGACATCTCTATAGTGGGTTGGCTGCCTTGAGTTTTAAGTCTTTCAGCCTCCTCCTCCCTTGCATCTTTATGGGATTTCCTTCCGGCTCCTTTTGACGGATGCTCGTAGATCTCATCCTCCGATGATCCTAAGCTATCTGCTGGCTTTTTCCTTGTGACTTGTACATATGAGGGATTGCAGGGGCTGCCTTTGGAAGCCTCTGGCTGGCATGCTTCTTCGTCTTCTTTGTTGGAGTTGGATGTTCCATCCTGGTCTACGTTTTTTGGGATTATTTCTGAGGGTTGGGCCTGACTGCTTTCTTTTTCATTTGGGTTTGGACCCCTTTTTTTAGTGGGCTTGGAGCTGTTGGGGGCCTCCTTCTGAGTGACTTTCCCCCTACCTTCTTTTTGGTGCGATGCTTTATAGACTAGGGTCCATTACTTGCCATTGTGCATCTCTACTTGTTCCTCAACCTTTTTCTTGCAGTGTTTTGCGAAATGGCCATGACCATGGCAGTGTCTACATTTAAAAGGGAGCTTTTCGTAATCTAGTTCTTGAACATGCATCCATCTGGCAACCATTAGCTTGATTGCTTCTGGGAGTCCCTCCTCCAGATCGATTTCGATACATATGTAGGCACACAAATACTGATCTTTTTTGACTGCTTGGTCTATGTATTTTCCTAGAGCATTTTTTATTAGCTGAAGAGACTTTTGGTTCCAGAAGTGGAGGAGAAGATGGGGCAAACGCACCCAGACGGGAACAGCTGATGGAACATCCTGAGCAAGGTCAAAATCGGGTGACAATTTGTTCAAATATAATCCTTGTGGACCCATAAAATATGTTCCATTCTTGAATATTAACCTTCTATCCCCTATACTTTCAAAGAAGAAAATGAAGTATCCATTGCCAACAAAGTAGCTTTTTATGGCCTCTTTGGTTAACGGGATCGAGTTTCTCTGAGCCCACTCTTCAACAGATTTTGGTGAAGGCCAGAGGCTAGTGAACTTTCCTATGAGGCCTCTCTCTACAAGATTCAGAGCTACTCTGCATGTTTCTTATTCCGGGAGAGCAACAGAGGGTATGTTATCCATTTTCTTCACGAATTTCTATTGCATGGCAGAAGGGGTTCTCTTAATGCAAGCTGTTATCATCTTTTTGAAAGCCAGAACCTCTGGGGAGAGAGGGGGGGAGGCGGGCCCCCACTGGAGTCCATTGGAGAGCCTAGCGGCTCAAGAGCTGTTGTGTGCAACAGCCAAAGGGGGTGCGCAAAGCAGAGGTAGCAGACCTAGTTTGCAGCAGAGAGGCAGCACGCGCAAAAATGAAGGAGTGTTGTTGTTGAGTTACTTGTCTCATAATTGTTAGTAATAGTTTGTATTTACGATTACAAATTAGTCTTGTAATGTTCTTAGGAATTTTTCCTGTAACAATGAGTTATCTTGTTTTCGTACAATTCTTTATTCTGCTTATTTAAAGTAGCAGTTTCTTTAGAATGCTTTCTCAACATTCTACTCTTTCCTGTAAATGTACATGCAATTTATTATTTTGCATTGATAATCATTTTCCTGCAAAAGGCATTGTCTAATTATTCTTATGATAACTATGTGCATACGTAGAGAAAAAAAAATGCAATAGATATTTAATTAGTATAGAGAACCTGTGGATCCCTATAATGGCATACTACTATAGGTTCTCTACGTCTTAATCTCCCCATGGTCAAGACTAAATTTATAGGAATTAAGAGATTCATTGTCTCTTATAGTCTACATTTATAACCTAAACATAAAACCCAAACTTCAACCTTATTATTACAATAATTCTAAATGCAATTATTTATATATGTAGTGTTTAGAATTTTGCTTTCAGGAAAACACCATGTTTTTTTCCATATTATTTTGTACTCTCATCTTGTTTAAATCCTTAGAGGTGTTTTAAATTTATTTATTATAGATAACACAAAACTCCTTTTCTAGTTTTTTCTAAGTACCCTTTTTCTTCCACCTCTAACAACAACTATTTCATCCTAAACATGTGCCTCATTTTTATTTCCTACAAAACCCAGTTATCCAATATTATAGATCTCTAAATATTCTTCGTTCAATTTAGCACAAAATATTTATACTCTCTCACACACACACAATAATATATTTGAACTATTAACATTTATAGTATAAATTTAATAACCACATATTTTACACTAAACTAGTTCAATGAATTCCATACTTTCTAAATCCTCTCAGAAATAGGTTAAGGGTTTCAAAATTCCTCCTAGTCTTGACCCCGCTTCCATAATTAGTTCCTCCCCGATATCTTCCTCTAACTATTAGAAAACTAGGTAGATGTTATTATAAATTTTTTTCACCTCCTCAATCCTTAGCAACATACTACTAATTTTTCTTTGGGTTAACCAATCTTTCTCTCACACTACTAATCACTTTCCAAGGTAACTATCTTTATCTCCCATAGTTCTCTGTACAAATTCCACCACATAAAATTTCTCTCGAGCCTTGTAAATTTTCTTATGCTCTATATTTTATGTCACACACACACACACACACAAATATATATTTTTCTTTCCCTCCTCTCAAGAAGAAACGTCAATATAATGACAAAAGTAGGAATTTTCCTTTTTTCTTATTCTCCCCCTTTTGGCATAGCTAACTTCAACTATTTGTTGGTTAGTTATAGGTTAATTTTCCATGTTAGGGTTTAATATATTTCTAAGAGGACTAATATACCAAACATAACTTTTTCATTTCATTATTATAAATCAAAACAATATTTTTAATCACAAGTAATTGAATCTTTCTAACTCAGTACATAAATAAAGGTTGCATGGTAAGTTTTCCAGGGGTATTACTTCTCCCCTCCCCTTAAAAGGGACACCATCCTTAATGTTTTAGACTCATTTTCTCTTTGGAACAACAGAGGAAAAAAATAATCATTTCATCTTCCATTTTCGAGGTGGCCTCCATAGGCCCAAAGTGATTGTAACAACCCAAAATAAATATCTAATTAACTTATTGACATTAACTAAATTCAAATTTAAGGAATAGTGCTTACCTGTTTACCTGTGGTCGAAGTAGGCTTACCGCAACAAGGTTTTGGGGACGACTCTCCACCCAACCGTAGGCTCAATTGTGCAACGTCTTGCCACAACTGGCCACCCCCGAGCCCTCAATCAACATACTACTGTCAGTGACTCCTAGGTCTTAGTATGCCATTCTCCCAAGAGAATGAAGACAGAATCTCGGAAAGATGGAATGCAAGCATGCCTCTCATCTTCCTCACCATCTATTAAATAGAACAACATTGGAAGGGGAACCACATGCACACATTCCATGTGTCTACATGCAACTTTCTTTTGATTTTTAGCTTTCTTGTTTTATTTCTTTACTTTCCTTTTGATTTTTAGCTTTTCTTGTTTTATTTCTTTACTTTTCTTTTGATTTTTAGCTTTTCTTGTTTTATTTCCTTCTTTTTGATAGTTTTCTTGTTTTTATTTTTATTTATTTTTATTTAGAGTTTTAGTATGGTTATTACTATTTTTTATTTTTATTTATTTTCTTTGTATATATTTTTAATATCATTTATTATTTAACATTTATGATTTATTATTTTTATTATTTATTATTAAGTGATTTATTTATTATTATTTATTATTTCTATTATTAATTATTAATTATTTTATTTATTTATTTATTATTATATTATTATTAATTATTTTTATTATATTATTATTTATTATTTATTATTTATTATTAAGGGTAGGGATACTACAGTGATTCCATGTCACTTTAACCTAATGGCTCAATTCCTAAAGAAATTCTCCTTCTATTTTTTTATTCAAATTCATAATCAATTCCAACATATATTGACATATGTTAGGCATATGTTCTTCATTTTCATTCATGCACCAAACAAGGGTTAGAATTATCAATATAAATACATCAAAAATAATAATATAAACCAATAGGATCACCTACACATTTATCTAATAAGAATTCCAAGAAACATGGATTTCATTAGTGAATTTGCTACAAAATCTCAAACGCAATAATTACCAAATTATTTTATCCATTCACATCATGTTAAAACTATTTTAAGGATGAGTTACCTACATTTCCACAAAAGGTAGCTCACAACTAATGCTTTGTCACATCCGACAACATTATTATTGTTACAGGTTATTTTTTCACATCAAACAAAAAGGCATAAAAACTAGATCAATCAACATCCATGAACACTTTGTCATAATCCCTTTGAAAATCCCTAAGCATAATTTCTCTAAAAAGTTGAAGTTTCTAGGTCTATCTGATAAAAAAAGATGATTTTAGGTGCAACACATCTTGTATGTATGTCCACTTACGTTGGGTGCAAGTTGAATACCTAAGCACCAACATTGATTAGTGCAGGTTTCTCCATTATCCAGGTGCATTGATACTAGAATTTTGGGAAAACTAAAAAATATTTTCGAATCTTCTCCTTCGATAATGTTCTAAGGTGGTTTTATCCATTTACCATGGATATATATCTCAAATTCCTATCAGATCCTACTCTATTGATCTTATCTTTTAACCCTTAAGATTCTCCTCCCTAATAAGTGGATCTTAATCCTAGATAGGTAAATCCTAAATTACCATGTTTTCCCTTTTAATTGTACTACCTCCCATGGAGTTTGGGTTTGCTTTTGGAGATTGCTAGTACCCTCATGTTACTGCTTTGAGCCTAAGGAATCATTATCCATCTTCATTATCATTGAGTATGAAGGTTTTCTTTGTGACAAGGAAGTACAAGCTAATTGGGAAGTCATTTACAAAGTCAAATTATCTATACGGTTGTAACTCTCTGCTTTATTTATTAAAACAAAAGAATATTTTTTTCCTATACTTATGTTATTCTTATGTTGTTTTATTTCGATGCCATGTTGACTCAGTGAATAGAGATATCAGATTATGCTATGTGGATATTGTAGTTCCTTTTGTTGTTTTAGTCATTGATGCAGGTTCCATTTATATCATGTGGAGCTAAAATTGGAGCTTACAAGAAAAGAGAAGAGAAATACTTACTACATATTCTAGATATGTCTGTTTTCATAGTCTAATTTTTCTAAGGAAAACATTGATCTTTTGTCCTCTCTTGTTCTGGATTATACCCCTAGATCTAGGGAGATCATTTTTGTTTGCAAAAGTGTATCTTCAATATAAAAAATATATTTTATCATGATCTCACAATATTAAATATGCAATAGGCATGCATTATTAAAATTCCAAAAAACATCATTTTTATGTTATTTTCAAGGCTATGATGTCAATGGTTTTTCAAATCCGACAACATCATTATGCTTTTATCATGATTTCACAATATTAAATATACATTAGCCATGCATTTTTTAATGTTTAAGGAAACTTCTTTTTTATGCCATTTTTTTCCTTTTCATTCAAGTGGGACAACTGATGCCTAGTTTAGTTATTTAATTGTTTTCCTTTGTTACCTTTTCATCATTTATCTCATTCATAAGGTTTGACCAAGGTTTTTCATTTCGGGTTGGGATTTCTTATTGACCTCTTCTATTAAGTTTTTGTTCCTCTTTTTCCTTCATAAAACCAAACAAACCATCACAACCAAAGGAAAAAATACAAAGACAATGAAAACCATTGTAACAATACAAGGGAAAAACAAAGAACTACATGGTGATGCTCAAGATGAAAAAAGAACAACAAGAAAAATTGCAACGAATAAATCATGGAACATAAATTTTTCTTCTTCTTCCCCCCCATAATCACCTCATTTATAAATTCCTGAGTAACTCTCTTCCTAGAGTTTCCATCCTTCTTTGCATTGCAAATTGTTAGTTAATGTGTCTAGGGATTATATACACTTTTGTCAATGCAAGAACTAGGGTTTCCCTCCCCGTGTATTCCTTTCCACATCAACTGTGTTAGCATCATGTTAGTACAAATATCTTAAACACAATAATTTACTTCTATAATCTTGAAATCTCATACTCACATTATACATCTAATCAACCCTTCAACAATATTTCAAATTTGCCTACAATCAAAGAGTCATATCTAGCATTTAAAAAATAGAATATTGATCTGGAGAACTATTGACAGGTAGCACACTGTTACTTAGTGTATTGAACATGGTGGTACAACATGCATAAAATAGGCATAGGTGTTATTTATGTCGATTTCCCATAAACACACTCATTTTTTAGAATCTTGATATTTTTAAGGTTCATACCACAGTTTCATTCGCTCCCCAAGTACTTGTCCACCTATTCCTAGACACTTTTTTACCATAATCAACCATTAATCTTTTAACTCATGTTAATACAATAGATTTCTTGGAGTACTCATGCACGTACTTCAATATTTTATGCACCTAACATCTCATCATTTCATATTTTTTTCACATGTCTATATTGTCATTCATTGTCTTATGGAATCTTTTCAAAGGCATTTTTTAAGAAAATACAACAATTGGAAATAGTCATGTTAAAACAAAATTCCCCCCCTCATAGTGAGGGTGCACCATTCAACCATTATATTTTTGCAAGTTTGTTGGTCTCCTCTAGGGAATCTTTCTTGCATCCTTCTTGTTCATCCTCTTATATCAACAAAGATCAAATCTTTTGATATCAAAGTTACATTTAGAAATCATTTCAAACAATTAAATTTTCTTGTCATTTTTTATCTCAAGAAAACTTAACTCATTTTTATTGTGAAGTGGTTATAAAATAATCCAATTAGCAAACCATAAAATGGTTCTATGATATAAGTTTATAACTCATGATGATCTAATGCCCTATGCATATATTACGTATAGGAAATTCAAGCTCTATTTAGACTTTCTTTTTCTATATTTTATGGTCTATTACACTTATTTTAAAGTAAATTTTCATGTTCTTAATATTAAGTCTAATATTGATTAATTTACAATTCCCAAATTTTGGGTAAATTTAATATCTTCTTGAGCATCAGTACCACTATTCTGAACTTCTTCCATGCTTATTTGACGTCTTGAAATAACCAAATCATGTCACTTTAAACTTAAAAGTCTTAAATACACTACTCACTATGCTATTTCCAAGACTAATATCTTTTCAATTATGGGATATTATTAAATTTTTTCACAGCTTACTAACATTTCAATGGTTTACTAAAATAATCAACAATTCGACTGTAATTTTCAATTACTTGTCTTATCATTTTTTCTTCTTTAAATCTTACTAGCCTCACACCTTAGCTCATTATGGTGTAAATTGTTCAAGAAAATCCCCAATCACTAAATTCACATACAGTAAATTTCTAATTATTGAATGATCAATTGTGAAAATTCCTCTGCTCATGGAAATAAGAAAAGTTTCTTTTTTGAAAATCGAACTCTCGGCACATGGAAGAAACATTACAATTTTGAAACATTGTCAAATGGAATTAACCTTTATACAACCCTCCATGTTAATGGTTCGTACAAACCATTCTATTGTTATAACCGATTTTTGTGTTTTCCTTCATGAGGAGACCTTTAAGTGAAGAATTTGAATTAATTACTTTACAAGTTTTAATCATTCATGAAATCCAAGCTTACTCGTGCTAACTGGATAATACTGGATAATACTGTATTGGACATATTCATACCTAAGTTATATTTTTTATATATAGATTTTTATACTTATTGTTATCTCACAGGTACAAAACTATATATTTCCTATAAAATATACAGTTAATACTATCGATCATTTCACTTGTTGGTGCTTAATTTTGTAGAAAAGATCTTAACCATTCATATCAATGAGCGAGGATAACTACAATTAACACACATTAAAAGATATATATATATATATATATATAAAATAGGTGTTTTATATCTCCTCACAGATTTCGTCCTGGGGTACTCGAGTACACCATATATTTTGTTTTATGTGATGCAGGGTTCTCGATCCATTTTAATCACATTTATGACTCTTATATACACTTTATTATGTATATATACTCTATATACAATTATTATTTTGAATGTTTCACAACATTGTTGTAACGTCGATCGTTTTTCAGCTTATTTCTCATGCATGTACATGATTACTCTTCTATTAGAGCTTGGAATTTTATTTTATCATCAAATATTACCTTAATTGTGTCTCTTTCCAAGATCCTCGGTCAACATCTAGTACATGAGGAATTTATCAGAAATGTACGTGCAAAGGTAGTTTTGTATCAATGAAGTAATTGCTTCCAAATTGTATCTAGTGTAATAGTTAGATATTTATTTCTTTGGCATCAATAGTAACTTTTACATTTTTTATTGTTTATTGTTTATATCATCTATTTACTTCTTCAAAATTATGTACCATATGTCAAATATAAGACATATTTATGACTATCAATCTTTTAGTTTATGTGTCAAAATATTTTTGCAGAAATAAAAAAGAAATGCTCACAATTATTGACATGGAACTATTATGAAGATAATTCCAAAATTTCCACAATAGTTTCATATGCAAACACCAATCTTATATCTTAAACATATCTATCTATTGTTTATGATTGCTTAATATAATAAGATAGGAAATGTTTAAATCCATAGAGGTATTTTAAATTTATTTATTATAGACTACATAGAACTCATTTTCTAGGTTTTTCTAAGTACCCTTTTTCTTTCACTCGTAACCACAAGTATTTCATGCTAAACTTGTGCCTCGTTTTTATTTCCTACAAAACCTGATTAGCCAATATTATAGATCTCTGAATATTCTTCATTCAAATTTAGCACAAAATATTTCTATCGACACAAACACACATTAATATATTTAAACTATTAATATTTATAGTATAAATTTAATAACCACATATTTTACGCTAAACTAGTTCAATGAATTTTATACTTTTCTAAATCCTTTCACAAATAGGTTAAGGGTTTCTACATTCCGCCGAGTCTTGACCCAACTTCGTTTATTAGTTCCTCCCTGATATCTTCCTCTAACTATTAGAAAACTAGGTAGAAGTAATTATAGTTTTTCAACCCTTAGCAACATACTACTAAATTTTCTTTGGGTTAACCAATATTTCTCTTGCACTAGTAATCACTTCCCAAGGTAACTATCTTTATCTCCCATGGTTGCCTGTACAATTTCCACCAGATAAATTTTCTCTCCATCCTTGTAAATTTTCTTATGCTCTATATTTTATGTCTCACACACACACACACACACACACACACACACACACACACACACACACACATATATATATATATATATATATATTCTTGCCCTCCTCTCAAGAAAAACCTTAATATAATGACAAAAGTAGGATTTTTCTTTGTTTATTATTCTTCCCCCTTGGGCATAACTAACTTCAACTATTTGTTGGTTAGTTAGTGGTTGATCTTCATTGTTAGCATCTAAGATATTTCTAAGAGGACTAATATAACAAACATAACTTTTTCATTTCATTATTAGAAATAAAAACAGTATTTTCAACACAAGTAATTGAATCTTTCTAACCTAGTACATAACTAAAAGTTACATGGTAAGATTTCCAGGGGTATTTCATCTCCCGTCCCCTTAAAAGTGACACCATCCTCAATGTTTTAGACTCATTTCCTCTTTGGAACAACACAGGAAAAAAATTATCATTTTGTCTCCCATTTCTGAGGTGGCCTCCTTAGGCCCAAAGTGATTCCATGTCACTTTAACCTAGGAAATGGCTCGATTCCTAAAGAAATTCTCCTTATTCTTTTATTAAAATTCATATTCAATTACAACATATCTCTACATATGTAAGCCATATGTTGTTAATTTTAATTCATGCACCAAACAAGGGTTAGAGTTATCAATATAAATACATCAGAAATAATAATATAAAGCAATAGGTTCCCCTACACATTTATCTAATAAGAATTCCAAGAAACATGGATTTCATTAGTGAGCTTGCTAAAAAATCTCAAACATGATAATTACCAATTTATTTTATCCATTCCCATAGTGATAAAACTATTTTAAGGATCAGTTACCTACATTTCCACACAAGGTGGCTCACAACTAATGCTTTATCACATCCGACAACATCATTATTGTTAAAAGCTATTTTGTCACATCAACCTAAAAGGCCTAAAAACTAGATCAATCAACATCCATGAACACTTTTTCATAATCCCTTTGAAAATCCCTAAGCATCATTTCTCTAAAAAGTTGATTTTTTTTGGTCTATTGATAAAAAAATATGTTTTCAGGTGCAATGCATCCTGTATGTCTGTCCACTTGCATTCGGTCCAAGTTGCATACATAAGCACGAGTGTTGATTAGTACAGGTTGCTCCCTTATCCAAGTGCATTGATTCTAGAATTTTTGGAAAATTAAAAAATAATTTCAGATATTCTCCTCCGATAAGCTTCTAAGTCAATTTTAGCCATTTACAATGGATACATATCTCAAATTCCTATTTGATCCTACTCTATTGATCTTATCTCTTATCCCTTGAGCTTGTCCTCCCTCATAAGTGGATCTGAAGCATCGGTTGGCTTTTGGAGATTGCTAGTACCCTCATGTCGCTTCTTCGAGCTTAAGTAATCGTTATCCATATTCATTAGGGTTAAGTGTGAAGGTTTTCTTGCTCACAAGGAAGTACAAGTTAATTGGGGAGTCATCTACAAAGTCAAACTATATATATGGTTGTAACTCTCTCCTTTATTTATTAATAAAGAAGAATATTTTTTTCCTATACTTATTTTATTCTTATGTTGTTTTATTTCGATGCCATGTTGACTTAGCGAATAGAGATATCAAATTATGTTATATGGATATTGTAGTTCCTTTGGTTGTTTTAGTCATTGTTGTATGTTCCATTTATATCATGTGGAGCTAAAATTGGATCTTACAAGCAAAGAGAAGAGAAATACTTACTACATATTCCAGATAGGTCTATTTTCATAGTGTAATTTTTCTAAGGAAAACATTGATCTTTTGTCCTCTGTTGTTCTAGATTATACCTCTAGATCTAGGGAGTTCATTTTTGTTCTCAGAAGTGAGTCTTCCATATAAAAATTATATTTTATCATGATCTCACAATATCAAATATACAATAAACATGCATTACTAAAATTCGACAAAACTTCATTTCTATGTATTTTCATGGCTATGATGTCAATTGTTTGTCACATATGAAAACACCATTATGCTTTTATCATGATTTTACAATGTTAAATATACATAAACCATGCATTTTTAATGTTTAAAGAAAATTACATTTTATGCCATTTTCATGATTGTTATGTCACCACCATTTATTTCTTTTTTTTTCAAGTGGGACAACTGATGCCTATTTTATTTATTTTATTGTTTTCCTTTGTTACCTTTTCGTCATTTATTTCATTCATAAGGTTTTACCAAGGTTTTTCATTTTGGGTTGGGATTTATTATTGACCTCTTGTATTAAATTTTTGTTCCTATTTTTCCTTAATAACACCCAACAAACCATCATAACCAAAACATAAAATACAAAGACAATGAAAACCATGTAACAATACAAGGGAAAAAAAAAGAACTACATGGTGATGCTCAAGATGAAAAAGGGACAACAAGAAAAATTTGCAACAAATAAATCATGCAACATACATTTTTCTTCTTCTTTCCCCCCCATAAACACCTCATTTATAAATTCCTCAGTAACTCTCTTCCTAGAGTTTCCATCCTTCTTTGCATTGGAAATTGTTAGTTAAGGTGTCTACGGGTTATATAAACGTTTCTCTATGCAACAACTATGGTGTCCCTCCCCTGTATTGCTTTTGACATCGTCTATGTTAGCACATATCATGCTAGTACAAAAATCTTAAACATAACCATTTACTCCTATAATCTTGAAATCACATACTCACATTATGGATCTAATCAACCCTTCAACGATATTTGAAGTATGCCTACAGTCAAAGAGTCATATCTATCATTTAAAAACTAAAACATTGATCTGGAGAACTATTGACTGGCATCACATTGTTACTTAGTGTATTGAACATGATGGTACAACATGCATAAAATAGGAATAGGTGTTATTTATGTTTATTTCCCATAAACACACTCATTTTCGAAATCTTGGTATTTTTAAGGTTCATACAACAATTTCGTTGGCTCCCCAAGTAGTTGTCCACCTATTCCTACTCACTATTTTACAATAATCCACTATTAATCTTGTAACTCATGTTAATACAATAGACTTCTTGGAGTACATATGCACATACATTCAATATTTTAGCACCTAACATCTCATTATTTCATATATTTTTTCACATGTCTATATTGCCATTCATCGTCTTATGGAATATTTTCAAAGGATTTTTTTTTAAAGAAAACACAACAATTGGAAAAGATCATGTTAAAACAAGTTTGTTGGTCTCCTCTAGGGAGTCTTTCCTACATCCTTCTTGTTCATCGTGTTATATCAATGAAGATCAAATCTTTTGATATCAAAGTTACATTTAGAAGTCATTTCAAAAATTTACATTTTCTTGTCATTTTTCATCTCACGAAAACGCAGCTCTTTTATATTGTGAACTAGTTATCAAATAAACCAATTAGCAAACCATAAAATGGTTCTACGATATAAGTTTATAACTCATGATGATCTAATGCCCTATGTATCTATTACGTATAGGAAATTCAAGTGCTATTTAGACTTTATTTTTCTATATTTTATGATCTATTACACTTATTTTATAGTAAATTTTCATGTTATTAATATTAAGTCTAATATTCATTAATTTATAATATGTAAATTTTGGGTAAATTTAATATCTTCCTTAGCATGAGTACCACTATTTTGAAGTGCTTCCATGCTTATTTGATGTCTTGAAATATCCAAATCATGTCGATTTCAACTTAAATGTCTCAAATACAATACTCAGTATGCTATTTCGAAGACTAATATCTTTTCAATTACGAGATATTATTATATTTTCTCGCAACTTACCAACATTTCAATGGTTTGCAAAAAAATTAATCAACAATTCTACTGTAGTTTTGAATTACTTGTCTTATCATTTTTTATTCTTTAAATATTACTAGCCATGGTTTGTCCCCCAAATAATAGCTCATTCTAGTGTTTGTCCCCAAAATAATAGCTGATTCTAGTGTAACTTGTTGGGGAAAAGTCCCCATCATTAAATTGGCATACACTAAATTTCTAATTATTGAATGATAAATCGTGGAAATTCCTCTGCTCATGGAAATAAAAAAAGTTTCTTTTTTGAAAATCCAACTCTCAGCACATGGAAGAAACATTACAATTTTGAAACATTGTCAAATTGAATTAACCTTTACACAACCCTACATGTTAATGGTTCATACCAACCATTCTATTGTTATAACTGGTTTTTGTGTTTCCCTTCATGAGGAAACCTTTAAGTGAAGAATTTGAATTAATTCCTTTACAAGTTTTAATCATTCATGAATTCCAAGATTACTCGTGCTAACTAGATAATACTGTATTGGACGTATTTATACCTGAGTTATATTTTCGATAGCTATATATATATATATATATATATATATATATATATATATATATATATATATATATATATATATATATATATATATATATATATATATATATATATATATATATATATATATATATATATATATATATATATATATATATATATATATATATATATTAAATTTAAATTTATATCATATTGTTAGCTCACATGTACAAAACTATGTATTTCGTATAAAAGATACAGTTAATACTATCGATATCTATCATATCACTTGCTGGTGTTTAATTTTGTGGAAAATGATCCTAACCATTGCTATCAACGAGTGAGGATAACTACAATTGACACGCACACACACACACACACACACACACACACACACACACACACACATATATATCATAAGTGTTCTATATCTCCTCACAGATTTTCTCCTTGTGTACTCGAGTACACTATATATATATATATATATATATATATATATATATATATATATTATGTGATACAGGGTTCTCAATCCCTTTTAATCACATTTATGATTCCTACATACACTTTATTATGTATATATACTCTATATACAATTATTGTTTTGAATGTTTCACACATTGTTGTAATGTCGATCGTTTTTCAACTTATTTCTCATGCAGGTACATGGTTACTCTTCTATTAGCGCTTCGAATTTTATTTTATTATCAAATATTTATTTAATTGTTTCTCTTTGCAAGATCTTCGGTCAATATCTAATACCTAAGGACTTTATGAGAAATGTACGTGCAAAGGTAGTTTTGTATGAATCAAGTAATTTCTTTCGAATTGTGTCTACTGTAATAGTTAAATATCGATTTCTTCGGCATCAATACTAACTTTTACATTTATTTATTTATTTATTTTTATAGCATCTACCTCCTCTCTCAAAAATATGTACCATATGTAAAATATGAGACATATTCATCAATATCAATATTTTGGTTTATGTGTCTAAGTATTTTTGCACAAGTAAAAAAGAAACACTCACAATTATTAACATGGAATTATTATGTAGATAATTCCAAAACTTCCAGGATAGTTTCATATGCAAACACCAATATTATACCTTAAACATATATATATATATATATATATATATATATATATATATATATATATATTGTTTATTATTGCCTAACATAATAATATAGGAAATGTTTAAATCCTTAGAGGTATTTTAAATTTATTTATTTTAGACTACATAGGAATCCTTTTCTAGGTTTTTCTAAGTACCCTTTTTCTTTCACCTGTAACCACAAGTATTTCATCCTAAACTTGTTCCTCGTCTTTATTTCCTACAAAACATGGTTAGCCAATATTATATATCCTTGAATATTCTTCATTAAAATTTAGCACAAAATATTTCTATTGACACACACACACACACTAATATATTTAAACTATTAACATTTATAGTATAAATTTAATAACCACATATTTTACACTAAACTAGTTCAACAAATTTTATACTTTCCTAAATCCTTTCAGAAATACATTAAGGGTTTCCACATTACTTTTAACGAGTCATTCTCTTGCACTAGTAATCACTTTCCAAGGCAAATATCTTTATCTCCCATAGTTCCCTGTACAAATTCCACCACATAAAATTTCTCTCCATCCTTGTAAATTTTCTTATGCTCTTATGTCACACACACACACAAATATATATATGTCTCTTGCCCTCCTCTCAAGAAAATACCTCAATATAATGAAAAACGTAGGATTTTTGTTTTTTTCTTATTCTTCCCCTTCGGGCATAAAAAACTTTTACTATTTGTTTGTTAGTTAGAGGCTAATCTGCCATGTTAGCATTTAAGATATTTCTAAGAGAGATAATATACCAAACATAACTTTTTCATTTCATTATTAGAAATGAAAACAATATTTTCATCACACGTAATTGAATATTTGTAACCTAGTACATAAATAAAAGTGACATGGTAAATTTTCCAGGGGTATTATATCTCCCCTCCCCTTAAAAGGGACACCATCCTCAGTGTTTCAGACTTTTCTCCTATTTGGAACAACACAGGAAGAAAAACGATCATTTCCTCTTCCATTTCCAAGGTGGCCTCCTTAGGCCCAAAGTGATTCCGTGTCACTTTAACCTAGGTAATGGCTCAATTCATAAATAAATTCTCCCTCTTTTTTCATTCAAATTCATATCCAATTCCAACATATCTCTACATATGTTAGGAATATGTTGTTAATTTTCATTTATGTACCAAACAAGGGTTAGAAGTATCAATATAAATACGTCAGAAATAGTTATATAAGGCAATAGGTTCCCCTACACATTTATCTAATAGGAATTCAAAGAGACATGGATCTAATTTGTGAATTTGCTACAAAGTATCAAACATTATAATTACCAATTTATTTTATCCATTCATATAGTGATAAAACTATTTTAAGGATCAGTTACCTACATTTTCACACAAGGTGGCTCACAACCAATGCTTTGTCACATCCGACAACATCACTATTGTTGCAGCTTATTTTTTCACATCAACCCAAAAGGCCTAAAAACTAGATCAATCAACATCCATGAACACTTTGTCATAATCCCTTTGAAAATCCCTAAGTATCATTTATGTAAAAGGTAGAAGCTTCTGGGTCTATCTCATCCAAAAATATGTTTTTAGGTGCAACTCATCCTGTATGTGTGTTCACCTGTGTTGGGTCCAAGTTGCATACCTAAGAACCAACATTGATTAGTGTAGGCTGCTCCATTATCCAAGTGCATTGATTCTAGAATTTTAGGAAAAATAAAATATATTTTCGAATCTTCTCCCTTGATAAGCTTCTAAGGTGGTTTTAGCCATTTACCATGGATAGATATCTCAAATTCCTATCTGGTCCTACTCTATTGATTTTATCTCTTATCCCTTGAGCTTGTCCTCCATCTTAAGTGGATCTCAAGCCTAGATTGGAAAATCCTAAACTACCATGTTTACCCTATAAATGTACGCCCTCCCATGGAGTTTGGGTTGGATTTTGTAGATTACTCGATTGGCTTTTGGAGATTGCTCGTACCCTCATGTTGTTGCTTTGAGCTTAAGGAATCATTATCCATATTCATTAGGGTTGAGTGTGAAGGTTTTCTTTGTGACAAGGAAGTGCAAGTTAATTGGGGAGTCATCTACAAAGTCAAATTATCTATATGGTTGTAGTTCTCTCCTTTATTTATTAAGACAAAAGAATTTTTTTCGTATAATTTTGTTATTCTTATGTTGTTTTATTTCAATGCCATGTTGATTGAGTGAATAGAGATATCGGATTTTTCTATGTGGATGTTGTAGTTCATTTGGTTGTTTTAGTCGTTGTTGCAGGTTCCATTTATATCATGTGGAGCTAAAAGTGGTGCTTACAAGGAAAGGGAATAGAAAGACTTACTAGATATTCTAGATAGGTATGTTTTCATAGTCTAATTCTTCTAAGGAAAACATTGATCTTTTGTTCTATGTTGGTCTAGATTATACCCCTAGATCTAGGGAGTTCATTTCGTTCGCATAAGTGAATCCTTCATATAAAAATTATATTTTATCATGATCTCGCAATATGAAATATACAGTAGGCATGCATTATTAAAATTTTAGAAGACTTCATTTTTATACTATTTTCATGGCTATGATGTCAATGGTTTGTCACTTCCAACAACATCATTATGCTTTTATCATGATCTCACAATATTAAATATACATTTGCCATGCATTTTTAATGTTTAAGGAAACTTCCTTTTACGCCATTTTCATGATTGTTATGTCACCACCATTTTTTTCCTATTTTGTTCAAGTAGGACAACTAATGCCTACTTTAGATATTTTATTGTTTTCCTTTGCTACCTTTTCGTCATTTATTTCAGTCATAAGGTTTGACAAAGGTTTTTCATTTTTGGTTGGGATTTCTTATTGACCTCTTCTATTAAATTTGTGTTCCTATTTTTCCTTCATAGCACCCAACAAACCATCACAACCAAAACAAAAAATACAAAGACAATGAAAACCATCGTAACAATAAAAGGGAAAAATAAAGAACAACCTGGTGATGCTCAAGATGAAAAAAGAACAACAAGAAAAAATGCAATGAATAAATCATGCAACATACATATTTCTTCTTTTTCCCCACCCATAAACACCTCATTTATAAATTCCTCAGTAATTATGTTCCTAGAGTTTCCATCCTCCTTTGCATTGGAAATTGTTAGTTAAGGTGTCTACGGGTTATATACACTTTTCTCTACGCAACAAATACGGTTTCCCTCCCCGTGTATTCCTTTCCACATCGACTGTGTTAGCACCCATCATGTTAGTACAAATATCTTAAACATAATCATTTACTCCTATAATATTGAAATCACATACTCACATTATGCATCTAATAAACCCTTCAACAATATTTCAAATGTGCCTACAATCAAAGAGTCATATCTAGCATTTAAAAAATAAAATATTGATTTGGAGAACTATTGAGTCATAGCACACTGTTACTTAGTGTATTGAACATGGTTGTACAACATGCATAAAATACGCATAGGTATTATTTATGTCTATTTCCCATAAACAAACTCATTTTTAGAATTTTGATATTTTAAGTTTCATACCACAATTTCATTGGTTCCCCAAGTAGTTTTCCACCTATTCCTAGTCAATTTTAACCATAATCCACCATTAATCTTATAGCTCATGTTAATACACTAGACTTCTTGGACTACTTATGCACGTTCACTCAATATTTTATGCGCATAACATCTCATTATTTCATATTTTTATTCACATGTCTATATCATCATTCATCATCTTATGGAATCTTTTCAAAGTCTTTTTTTAAGGAAAATACAACAATTGGAAAAAGTCATGTTAAAACAAAATTCCCCCCTCATTGTGAGGGACGCACCATTTAACCATTATATTTTTGCAAGTTGACTGGTCTCCTCTAGGGAATCTATCCTACATCCTTCTTGTTCATCATACTATATGAATGAAGATCAAATCTTTTGATATCAAAGTTACATTTAGAAATCATTTCAAATATTAGACATATGTATGAATATCAATATTTTAGTTTATGTGTCAAAATATTTTTGTACAAATAAAAGAGAAATGGTCACAATTATTAACATGGAACTATTATGCACATAATTCCAAAATTCCACGATAGTTTCATATGCAAACACCAATCTTATATCTTAAACATATCTGTCTATTGTTTACGATTTATTAACACAATGAGATAGGAAATGTTACTTTACAAAGTTACACAAATATACATCTCCCGGCTTGTCTATGTAAGTGTATTGACATTTCTGTAGATTATGAACTTCTTTCTCTACTCACTATTCAACAATCATGAGATATGATTTACTAGTTAACATGTATTATTAAATAAGTTTTCCAAACATTTATTTTCTCTCCTAAGTGCCCAAAAAACCAATTGTTGTAGGTAAGGGTACCCCAACAACAATTCAATTAGTATTCTACAAGCTTAGCTTACGTAAGAAAATTTATATCTATTTACTCATGGAAAATTTGTTTTGCTTCTCTTTCCCTTGACTCAGTAACACATAAATTTATTTTGTTCATTATCTAATAAGAAACATTTAGTGTTGATTTTAGTTGTGGTCGAGCTCATAAACCTACCCTTAATCTGATAGCAATTTAATATCTCTCCAAGATTGAAAAAAGGTGTATAGTATTCTTCTTTTTAAATAATTTTCAAATGATTGTCTAAATCTATTCTTGTAAATTTTACTAAAATTACCCAATTAAATTAAATATTTATTTACTGAGAATGATACTCAGAAATTTAGTATACATCAAAGAAATTATTTCTCAATCTCACTACTACCTTAGTATCATCATTTGTAATACATCTTATAATTATAAAATCATACACTTTATATTCTTTCCATTTTCTAAACCAATTTCTTTTATCACATCCTTGCCTCTTACGCTTGTATCCTAGACTTCTATGATGCTCATATAGACATTGCATTTTTTTTAACGTCTGTCTATATATATGGTACTTCAAATGAAATGATCCTTTTATATATCAACCTAAGCATATCTTAGACTAAATCACCTTTTAATTGTTTGACTGGTTCACCAACACAACATCATAAATATTTATATCTGATTTCCTATGGTGAAGTCCTAGAAGTTGAGTGATAATTCCCTACACATAATGTTCATGTAATATGATAAGGTTTCCACATAAGGTCACTTTCCTACCATAGTTGTCATTGTACCATTTACATATATATCTTATAAAACACAACCCTATCAAGATGTATGCTAACTCAATAGGTGGTCATGTAAATGTGACACTTGGTCTCAATCTTTGACTTCACCATGGCACTTTCACAATCTGTCAATTGGACGTTTGAGATTGAGTCTTCTTAATGGACAATAGTGATTACTTAATGAGAGGGTTATAGTCACTACCCGACCCAATCTGGCTGATGAAGGTTCATCTTGATTCTGCTGTGGTGGTAAGTTGGAACTCTGAACTTTGGCTTCAAACCTTGCTGCACTACCCTCTTTACTAGAAGAGCATTTGTTCGAATTTAAAAGTGGAAATATTACTGTGATTTCCCATTCCATATATGTGATGGCATGCAATACCTCCTTATTATCCATTAGTAATTTCATCTAGCAAGAGAATCTCAGTCTTTATTTTCTTAATACGATTTCATTCTTTAAGCGTTAAAATGCTATTTTTTTACATTCCTTTATTTATTTATTTTAAATTGTGCACTTGGAATGGTTACAATATTTGTAATGAATATAAAGGTTTATGCTCCTACCATAGAGCTGATGGAGTCTTGGATGGTATCTAAATCTGGCCTCTTCCAAGAACAAAATTCCTGGGAAAACCTCTAGTGTAATTCTCTTCGAGACACTCTCCATGAAATTTTATATGTAAAGATATACTTTTACACAACATTAGAAAATTATTCACGGTTCTACTTTCAGGGTTTATTTATAAGAAATGGCATTCTTTAAATGTCCTAATAGGTACATTCTTCAAACCCTAGTGAGATAATTCTACTTTCCTTTTAGATTCTCTAAGCAAAATAACTAATTTTTTATTCTATTCTAATTTATTATAGGTACATTCAAGAAATGACAATCTATGTCAGAATTTGTGAAAGAAAATTTCATTTGAAAGTGATGCATGAGCATTTGAGTGAAAAAGCGACAGCTGGGAAATGTTTTTATTTTATTTTATTTTGCTGGACAAAGAGAAAAAAAATTGAGTTTCTGTTTTATTTTGTTTCATTTAAAATTAAGGCTGACTCAGCCATTGCTTGTTTTTAAAATTAGGCAAGTAGATCAAGATAGGATTAGATAGGACTTGTTTAAAGAAATTGTTAGACAACTAAAAATTAACTGAGGAACAGTTCCTCAACTGTATAAAAACTGCTAATAATGCATTGAAAAGGAAAAACCAGAGTTGATTGAGGGGCTTTCATCCAAAGAGAGAGAGAGAGCTCAATATTTGTAATTTACAATTATTTTGAACCTCTATAAAAGCAAACAATTCTAAAATATGTCATTAAGGAAGTAGAGTAGTTTTATTATTTTCCTTGTGCATAGATGTTTCAGGGATTGAAATGAAAGCAAGACAGTGAAATCATTCATTAAAGAATGTGAATAGCATCGACAAGAATCTTGTAACAGGAAGCATCTCAAACCGAGAACCAAGCAAAGGTACACCAGCATATACAATACATTTTTTTCCTTTTTCCTCAACAAAAAAAGACAAGGTACTATTATATTAAGAATTCAAGCATTCCTGTACATTTCATTTTCATTTCCCATTTAACAGTTCACTGTACAAAATCTATAACCTTGGAATCGTGGAGGGTTCTGAAACCCATACAACCAAAAACATTACCGTTCACAAACTAAACGCTAATCAAACAGCGAGGGCATGAACACCTCTGGAACCACATCCATACATGGAGGAATCGAAACCCCAAGGGTTATAACCGATTACAGATAGAACAAGCAACAGAGCAATTACAGACAGAACAAGCAACAAAGTAAGCAAGAAACAACTATAGCCACAGAAAGACCCTACTCGGGTTTTCCCTAAGTTCGCGAACAGTCCCAAGCACGAAGTTGTGGAGTAATGTCCCCCTAGAAGGACCTACACACCACCATAGAATAGGGAAGAGGTTAGATATGGAAACAATGCAAAAACATAGTGAACAACAAACTGAAAGAGGAGCGAGGGGTTTACGTGGAGGAGGACCGATTCTGCGATGGAGGACAAGAGCCGAGACCCATAATAGAGGGTTTCTCACAATAGAAGTTCCATGAACGCGTTATGCCTGCTCACTAAGGAGCCAAAACATTAGAACCTCAAAAACGAAAGGTGAAATTACAATCGAAATGAGAGGATTACCTGAGAGCAAGCTCACCGAGCCATCCTATGCAGCAGTTAGGTGGGAACCTGTGTTTACAGAGCCGAACCATCACCAGACCCAACATTAAACATACAAATCTCCACAAAACATAGCAACAACAAAGCTTGAGCCAAATGACAAAGACAAATAGACTTGCAGGTGGAAATGACATGAAACCCTCCAAAAACCAGAGAAGTGAATCACCACAGAGAGCGAGCAAAAGCAAGACACCAAGAAACCACCACAGGGAACAAGTGAAGTTCAGAAAAGCACCATATGGGACAAGCAAGGCACGATACTTATCAACCACCACAAGAACCAGGCGAAAGCACCGAGCACCCACAGAGCCAAACCAAACCATAACAAAGAAGGAATGAATTCCAAATACCCTTGGCAAATGAGATAACCCATGGTTGTAAGCCCGAGGCCAGTACAAAGGAGGGGTAAAATACCATAAACCACATTAAAGCCATATACCAGAACCCTGCCACTGACTTTAATTCGAAAACGAAGGAATTAAATGGTCACAGCTATGTGTCCCTCCTTAGGATCGCAACCAATTTTTGGTATCAGAGCGGATTGTTCATTTCTCTCAGCAAATATGGAGGTAGGAAGAAGCGGTCGAGGAAGAGCCATGAGAAGAGTAGAAGATGAAGGGTTAATAGAGGAAATTAGGATTTTAACTGCACATTTGACACCAGTGGAAGTAGGAAGGTGTAGAGCTCGGGAAGGTGGGGATGACAATGAGGAGGAAAGCATAGCCACGATGAATGGGTCAGATGACGAAGGACTAGAGATTAAAATATTGAGGTTAGTTTTGTTGGCTAGCAGCAAGCCAAGACTAGATCTCTCTAATTATGATGGCAGTTTGTCCATAGAGGCATTGCTAGACTAGATAAGTGAACTAGATAAATATTTTGAATATGAAGAAATCAGCGAAGACAAGAGGATCATGTTTGTTGTCACCAAGTTGAAGGGACATGCAGCACTATGGTGGGATAGTGTACAGGCAGAAAGGAGGATATTGAACAAACCATTGAATAAAAAATGGGACAAGATGATTGCTAAAATCAAGAGGAAATTTCTGCCCAAAGATTATCAAATTTCCTTTTATAGACATGTATAGAACTTGAGGCAGAGAATGATGACCGTAAAAGAATATACAAAAGAATTTTATAAAGTAAACCTAAGAGTTGTTTATGTTGAAGATACCCCTGAGAAAACAACAACGTTTGTAAATGGTCTATAGATGGAGATCCTAGACGAAATTAGTATTCTTTCCCCTAAGACCATAGAGGAAGCTTATCAGAGTGCTTTGAATGCAGAGAAAAAGATTGCTAGGAAATAGAATTCCAGAAGAGGATGTGGTTCTAGCAGAGGTTGGGGACAGACCATTGGCAGAGGTAGGATTACCAACAATGAAGTGTTGGAAATAATACTGAGAGGGGGGGGTGAATCAGTATTATCATATTAATAAAACTTTTTCATTTCCATAATCAGATTCATATATGCTACTTCCACAACTTCTTATGATTAAGTTAATCGATCTTCAATGAGTGCATTAGAACATTATCAACCATATTATCAGTTAACAGATGCAGTAACATAAAGTAGATCATCACACATAAGGCACACACATGAACACAATGGTGTAAGGTGGAAACCCAATGCGGGAGAAAAACCACCTGCTGCAAGTCATCTCAATCTTCTTCTTAATAAGAAAATTCTTTTACAATATTTGTACTGGTGCAGCCTTATACCAGTACGGGAGATACAACCCCCTTTGCTCTTGTACTAGCCGATCCATTTACTAGTACGCAGGCTACTACCTGCTACAATGCTCCAAAGATTTCCTTTAGCTCTTATACTAGCTTAGATACTAGTACGTAGGCGCCGGCCTACAATATTCTCTCCTTCAAGTACCACGTTTCATCAATTTTCATACTGGACCCAACAACAACATTGAAGCTCAAACAACTTTCTGAAACACCCAATCAACTGAAGTAACCAGATCAACAATAATAGGACCAAACCCAGAACACAACAATGATAAACAAAGATTTTAAGAGAAGGAAGCACCCTGCTCAACTGCTAGCCTGAGTCCGGACTCACCCTGCTCAACTGCTAGCCTGAGTCCCGAACTCACCCTGCTCAACTGCTGGCCTGAGTCCCCGGACGCACCCTGTTCAACTGCTAGCCCGCGTCCCGGACGCACTCTGCTCAACGGCTAGCCTGCGTCCCTCGCTCTGAGTCTTTTGAACTGCCTGCGTCTCGGTGCACCTGAACCCTTCTGCGCCTGTGTCCGACGCACCTGAACCGGTTCGCTCCTGCGTCCCGGACGCACCTGAACCCTTACTGCACCTGCGTCTCTTTAGATATGAAATATATAAAGACTTCAAGACTAACCCAAACAGTCAGATCTACAGATCTGATCGTGCGCCATAGCGATCATAGTCCATTAGAAGATTCGCCTTCATAGATCTGGACTAGATCTCACCAAAAGATATTCAACAAAGATGGTACTTAATCCAAATGAACTCCTTTGCTTTATATAGGCAAGCTTCTCCCCAAAACATGGAACAATACCACGAGCCGACACCATAGAAACGCAAAACCGTTGGCTAGATACCACACAAGAAACCCCCACGTGCTTTCCTCTGCCTTGATATGTGTGCACTGGGTGGACGCACCCCCTAAACGGCTGGCCTGCGTCTCTGGATGCGGGTTCTGCATGGATTACCTGCGGGGACGCACTTTCTGTAAGGTGTACCTGCGTCCTTCATAATTTCAACAATATTTGAACCTCTGCTTACAAAGAGCTTGCCATTTGATTCCTTTGAGCTATCCTGTAATATGTCACATCTGATATCTCTTCTGTAGATTCATCTGAATGTATATAAGTGAGATGATCTTCTATGAGAGTGTTGCCATCAAGTACAACATATGCATCATAATGCCAACAATCTCCCCCTTTGGACTTGATGGCAACAACACCGAATCACTCTCCCTCTTTGACATCAAGGGCAAAGGGGTATGCTCCCCCTAAGAACATGCTCCCTTTGACTATGAGCCAGATCTGCTGAAGTCTCTGAATGAGCTCCCCCTTTGTAAATGTCATGGTGCTCCAATCTGATAATGGTCTTTCTGAGAACAAGCTGAGATGTCTGCTCTGCTGTATAGTGCTTGTTCATGCTCAAACTCCCCCTGACTATAAGCAAGGTCTGCAAAAAGATGTTCTACAAGAAGAACATGACTCTATATATCATAAATGACCTTCCTATCACCAAAAGACTCAATACATACATCCATCACCCATCACAATAAGGATCATCCATCCAACCAAGTGGGAATACATCAGAAATACGAAAACCAAATACATTACATCTTCATCCCATGCATAGTGGGGGGGACAAAGGCCGTTACATGACCTGAAGAGATGACTACAATAGACCATTACAACATGAGTTTTGCTATGACCTTTCAAATGACAAACATCATCAACAACACTGTATAATCTGCTCCATAGTATCTGTCAACATCAACTCACAACCATCCAGATCTACATGAATCAAGAGTCATCAAATGAGAGTATCAACATCAATCAACATATGTATGAATAATCATCCCTGTATCTAGCCAACAATCCTCATCCATTTGTGCCAAGAAAGAAATCATGCATCATGCACATGTCAACAGCTGCATATGAGTGACTAATCATTGTCATGTCTTCAACAATGCGACTTTGAATAATCATCCATGAAATCAGCCAACCTCATCTATGTATGTGCCAAGGAAAATAAAGACTCCATGCAAGCATCATTAGAGAATCAACCATAAATCTGATCATGTGATCAACTCATAACCATAGCAAGATGAATCATAAGCATTGTCACCAAGGACCATAATGCCAACAATGCATTCAGGACATATGCTCCCCCTGAACCAGTGCCATCTGTTAAATCTGATCATGCATATCAAGAAGAATCAGCCAATAAATTCTTTGAGACAGGTACGCACTTCATCTTCTGCTGCGCTGCGTCTTGTTGCTGCAGGGACGCATCCAAAAACACTATCGCGCCGCGTCCTTTTGCTGCAGGGACGCACCTGATCCTCAGTCGCTCTGCGTCCCCACGCAGATCTCCAGTTACTGAACTGCGTCCTCGACGCATTTGAGCTTAATCTGCCCTGCGTCCCCGCGCAGGTCTCCTGTTACTACACTACATCTTGTACTTTCAGCTCCCTCTGATTCTGGTATGTCTGTAACTTGTGCTGTGCCCTCCTTTTCTGACTGTACTTCCTTTTTCCTCCATATCTTCAAGCGTGATGATGACATTTTCTCCTTTTGATATTGTGTCGACACTTTGTTCCTACATTCCTTAGCTATATGTCCAGGCTTGTTACATGCATAACATCTCACATGTTTCATATTCCTCCTGTAACAATCAGCAGCTTTGTGACCAAACGTATTGCAAGCAAAGCAATATCCATAAAAATACCTTGAATGTGAAGATCTTTCTGCATAATGATCTTGAGCCCCTCTTCTTCTACATCTAGCTGCAACATGTCCAAGGTTATGACATACATAACATTCAACATTATTCATAGAAGAGGTAAAGAATTTTCTTTGAGGAATCTCTTTCCTTGGTTGATGATGAGATTGATCTTTCATTCCTTCATTGATCACTTTAGATTTCTCTTTAGAATTTCTTACCTCACCTTGTGAACTAGATTCACCTTCAACAGATTCATGGAAACCAAGAGCAGTCTTTATAGCAGGGGACCTTTGACTACTAAGAATATCATCCAGTACTTTAGAGCTATCTTGAAATCGTAAAAGCTTATCCTTTTCCTCTAGTTTACCTTTCAAGATATCTACCTCAACCTGAAGCTGTTCTTCCTTTTCAAGAGATTTATTTTTCAAAACTTCTTCAGCTTTCATTTGTTCCCTTAGTTTGAGAATCTCTTTTTCTTGTTCTTCATACAGATCCTGCTGCATTTGACGAACTCGGAAGGCACATTCTAGTTGAGATTTTAAGCTGGTGACTTCATTTTCTTGTTTTGCAATAGCTTGGAGTAGATCTGTATTCTGCTTCTTTCATTCTTCAAGATCTCCTTTTAGTGAGAGGATTGTAGCTTCAAGATTTTCATAGTAGTTGGATCTATCTTTGAGTTTCTTGATGGTTGTGCTTCTTTCGTTGACTTCTTTTCTTAATGATGTCACTTCATGCTGCAATTTTTGACATTGGTCTTCCTTGTCCTTGAGTAGCTTTCTTACCTTGTTTCCTTCTTCTAGTTGGGCCCTTAGTTTGGTAGCTTCTTCTTTGAAATCACATTCCCTTTTGTTCAATAGATCTTGTTGATCTCTAATTTTGTCTGTCAGCTTTTTAAATTCTGCCTCTATTTGATATCTTTCTTGTTCACCCATAAGAGCAAATTCAGTAGTTTCGCTATCACTTTCATCTCTTTCACAAGGAAATATAGCTGGAACATCAGAGGATAACACATTCATACCTGATAATGACTTTGAATCTGATTCTGAATCTGAAGAGCTTCTTATGCCTAATCCCCAATCGATTCTTCCACTGTCATAGTTCTTCTGAGATGACTTCTTTTTCTTATTAGCTTTCTTCTTAAGCTTCTTTCCCATTGTTCCACGGATCTCCTTCAAGCGATCAAGCTTCTATCAAAGGACCTGCTCTGATACCAATTGTTGGAAATAATACTGAGAGGGGGGGTGAATCAGTATTATCATATTAATAAAACTTTTTCATTTCCATAATCAGATTCATATATGCTACTTCCACAACTTCTTATGATTAAGTTAATCGATCTTCAATGAGTGCATTAGAACATTATCAACCATATTATCAGTTAACAGATGCAGTAACATAAAGTAGATCATCACACATAAGGCACACACATGAACACAATGATGTAAGGTGGAAACCCAATGCGGGAGAAAAACCACCTGCTGCAAGTCATCTCAATCTTCTTCTTAATAAGAAAATTCTTTTACAATATTTGTACTGGTGCAGCCTTATACCAGTACGGGATATACAACCCCCTTTGCTCTTGTACTAGCCGATCCATTTACTAGTACGCAGGCTACTATCTGCTACAATGCTCCAAAGATTTCCTTTAGCTCTTATACTAGCTTAGATACTAGTACGTAGGCGCCGGCCTACAATATTCTCTCCTTCAAGTACCACGTTTCATCAATTTTCATACTCGACCCAACAACAACATTGAAGCTCAAACAACTTTCTGAAACACCCAATCAACTGAAGTAACCAGATCAACAATAATAGGACCAAACCCAGAACACAACAATGATAAACAAAGATTTTAAGAGAAGGAAGCACCCTGCTCAACTGCTAGCCTGAGTCCGGACTCACCCTGCTCAACTGCTAGCCTGAGTCCCGGACTCACCCTGCTCAACTGCTGGCCTGAGTCCCTGGACGCACCCTATTCAACTGCTAGCCCGCGTCCCGGACGCACTCTTCTCAACTTCTAGCCTGCGTCCCTCGCTCTGAGTCTTTTGAACTGCCTGCGTCTCGGCGCACCTGAACCCTTCTGCGCCTGCGTCCGGCGCACCTGAACCGGTTCGCTCCTACGTCCCGGACGCACCTGAACCCTTACTGCACCTGCGTCTCTTTAGATATGAAATATATAAAGACTTCAAGACTAACCCAAACAGTCAGATCTACAGATCTGATCGTGCGCCATAGCGATCATAGTCCATTAGAAGATTCGCCTTCATAGATCTCGACTAGATCTCACCAAAAGATATTCAACAAAGATGGTACTTAATCCAAATGAACTCCTTTGCTTTATATAGGCAAGCTTCTCCCCAAAACATGGAACAATACCACGAGCCAACACCATAGAAACGCAAAACCGTCGGCTAGATACCACACAAGAAACCCCCACGTGCTTTCCTCTGCCTTGATATGTGTGCACTGGGTGGACGCACCCCCTAAACGGCTGGCCTGCGTCTCTGGACGCGGGTTCTACATGGATTACCTGCGGGGACGCACTTTCTGTAAGGTGTACCTGCGTCCTTCATAATTTCAACAATATTTGAACCTCTGCTTACAAAGAGCTTGCCATTTGATTCCTTTGAGCTATCCTGTAATATGTCACATCTGATATCTCTTCTGTAGATTCATCTGAATGTATATAAGTGAGATGATCTTCTATGAGAGTGTTGCCATCAAGTACAACATATGCATCATAATGCCAACAATCTCCCCCTTTGGACTTGATGGCAACAACACCGAATCACTCTCCCCCTTTGACATCAAGGGCAAAGGGGTATGCTCCCCCTAAGAACATGCTCCCTTTGACTATGAGCCAGATCTGCTGAAGTCTCTGAATGAGCTCCCCCTTTGTAAATGTCATGGTGCTCCAATCTGATAATGGTCTTTCTGAGAACAAGCTGAGATGTCTGCTCTGCTGTATAGTGCTTGTTCATGCTCAAACTCCCCCTGACTATAAGCAAGGTCTGCAAAAAGATGTTCTACAAGAAGAACATGACTCTATATATCATAAATGACCTTCCTATCACCAAAAGACTCAATACATACATCCATCACCCATCACAATAAGGATCATCCATCCAACCAAGTGGGAATACATCAGAAATATGAAAACCAAATACATTACATCTTCATCCCATGCATAGTGGGGGGGACAAAGGCCGTTACATGACCTGAAGAGATGACTACAATAGACCATTACAACATGAGTTTTGCTATGACCTTTCAAATGACAAACATCATCAACAACACTGTATAATCTGCTCCATAGTATCTGTCAACATCAACTCACAACCATCCAGATCTACATGAATCAAGAGTCATCAAATGAGAGTATCAACATCAATCAACATATGTATGAATAATCATCCCTATATCTAGCCAACAATCCTCATCCATTTGTGCCAAGAAAGAAATCATGCATCATGCACATGTCAACAGCTGCATATGAGTGACTCATCATCGTCATGTCTTCAACAATGCGACTTTGAATAATCATCCATGAAATCAGCCAACCTCATCTATGTATGTGCCAAGGAAAATAAAGACTCCATGCAAGCATCATTAGAGAATCAACCATAAATCTGATCATGTGATCAACTCATAACCATAGCAAGATGAATCATAAGCATTGTCACCAAGGACCATAATGCCAACAATGCATTCAGGACATATGCTCCCCCTGAACCAGTGCCATCTGTTAAATCTGATCATGCATATCAAGAAGAATCAGCCAATAAATGCTTTGAGACAGGTACGCACTTCATCTTCTGCTACGCTGCGTCTTGTTGCTGCAGGGACGCATCCAAAAACACTATCGCGCCGCATCCTTTTGCTGTAGGGACGCACCTGATCCTCAGTCGCTCTGCGTCCCCACGCAGATCTCCAGTTACTGAACTGTGTCCTCGACGCATTTGAGCTTAATCTGCCCTGCGTCCCCGCGCAGGTCTCCTGTTACTACACTACATCTTGTACTTTCAGCTCCCTCTGATTCTGGTATGTCTGTAACTTGTGCTGTGCCCTCCTTTTCTGACTGTACTTCCTTTTTCCTCCATATCTTCAAGCGTGATGATGACATTTTCTCCTTTTGATATTGTGTCCACACTTTGTTCCTACATTCCTTAGCTATATGTCCATGCTTGTTACATGCATGACATCTCACATGTTTCATATTCCTCCTGTAACAATCAGCAGCTTTGTGACCAAACGTATTGCAAGCAAAGCAATATCCATAAAAATACCTTGAATGTGAAGATCTTTCTGCATAATGATCTTGAGCCCTTCTTCTTCTACATCTAGCTGCAACATGTCCAAGGTTATGACATACATAACATTCAACATTATTCATAGAAGAGGTAAAGAATTTTCTTTGAGGAATCTCTTTCCTTGGTTGATGATGAGATTGATCTTTCATTCCTTCATTGATCACTTTAGATTTCTCTTTAGAATTTCTTGCCTCACCTTGTGAACTAGATTCACCTTCAACAGATTCATGGAAACCAAGACCAGTCTTTATAGCAGGGGACCTTTGACTACTAAGAATATCATCCAGTACTTTAGAGCTATCTTGAAATCGTAAAAGCTTATCCTTTTCCTCTAGTTTACCTTTCAAGATATCTACCTCAACCTGAAGCTGTTCTTCCTTTTCAAGAGATTTCTTTTTCAAAACTTCTTCAGCTTTCATTTGTTCCCTTAGTTTGAGAATCTCTTTTTCTTGTTCTTCATACAGATCCTGCTGCATTTGACGAACTCGGAAGGCACATTCTAGTTGAGATTTTAAGCTGGTGACTTCGTTTTCTTGTTTTGCAATAGCTTGGAGTAGATCTGTATTCTGCTTCTTTGATTCTTCAAGATCTCCTTTTAGTGAGAGGATTGTAGCTTCAAGATTTTCATAGTAGCTGGATCTATCTTTGAGTTTCTTGATGGTTGTGCTTCTTTCGTTGACTTCTTTTCTTAATGATGTCACTTCATGCTGCAATTTTTGACATTGGTCTTCCTTGTCCTTGATTAGCTTTCTTACCTTGTTTCCTTCTTCTAGTTGGGCCCTTAGTTTGGTAGCTTCTTCTTTGAAATCACATTCCCTTTTGTTCAATAGATCTTGTTGATCTCTAATTTTGTCTGTCAGCTTTTTAAATTCTGCCTCTATTTGATATCTTTCTTGTTCACCCATAAGAGCAAATTCAATAGTTTCGCTATCACTTTCATCTCTTTCACAAGGAAATATAGCTGGAACATCAGAGGATAACACATTCATACCTGATAATGACTCTGAATCTGATTCTGAATCTGAAGAGCTTCTTATGCCTAATCCCCAATCGATTCTTCCACTGTCATAGTTCTTCTGAGATGACTTCTTTTTCTTATTAGCTTTCTTCTTAAGCTTCTTTCCCATTGTTCCACGGATCTCCTTCAAGCGATCAAGCTTCTATCAAAGGACCTGCTCTGATAGCAATTGTTGGAAATAATACTGAGAGGGGGGGGTGAATCAGTATTATCATATTATTAAAACTTTTTCATTTCCATAATCAGATTCATATATGCTACTTCCACAACTTCTTATGATTAAGTTAATCGATCTTCAATGAGTGCATTAGAACATTATCAACCATATTATCAGTTAACAGATGCAGTAAAATAAAGTAGATCATCACACATAAGGCACACACATGAACACAATGATGTAAGGTGGAAACCCAATGCGGGAGAAAAACCACCTGCTGCAAGTCATCTCAATCTTCTTCTTAATAAGAAAATTCTTTTACAATATTTGTACTGGTGCAGCCTTATACCAGTACGGGAGCTACAACCCCCTTTGCTCTTGTACTAGCCGATCCATTTACTAGTACGCAGGCTACTACCTGCTACAATGCTCCAAAGATTTCCTTTAGCTCTTGTACTAGCTTAGATACTAGTACGTAGGCGCCGGCCTACAATCTTCTCTCCTTCAAGTACCACGTTTCATCAATTTTCATACTGGACCCAACAACAACATTGAAGCTCAAACAACCTTCTGAAACACCCAATCAACTGAAGTAACCAGATCAACAATAATAGGACCAAACCCAGAACACAACAATGATAAACAAAGATTTTAAGAGAAGGAAGCACCCTGCTCAACTGCTAGCCTGAGTCCGGACTCACCCTGCTCAACTGCTAGCCTGAGTCCCGGACTCACCCTGCTCAACTGCTGGCCTGAGTCCCTGGACGCACCCTGTTCAACTGCTAGCCCACGTCCCGGACGCACTCTGCTCAACTGCTAGCCTGCGTCCCTCGCTCTGAGTCTTTTGAACTGCCTGCGTCTCGGCGCACCTGAACCCTTCTGCGCCTGCGTCCGGCGCACCTGAACCGGTTCGCTCCTGCGTCCCGGACGCACCTGAACCCTTACTGCACCTGCGTCTCTTTAGATATGAAATATATAAAGACTTCAAGACTAACCCAAACAGTCAGATCTACAGATCTGATCGTGCGCCATAGCGATCATAGTCCATTAGAAGATTCGCCTTCATAGATCTCGACTAGATCTCAACAAAAGATATTCAACAAAGATGGTACTTAATCCAAATGAACTCCTTTGCTTTATATAGGCAAGCTTCTCCCCAAAACATGGAACAATACCACGAGCCGACACCATAGAAACGCAAAACCGTCGGCTAGATACCACACAAGAAACCCCCACGTGCTTTCCTCTGCCTTGATATGTGTGCACTGGGTGGACGCACCCCCTAAACGGCTGGCCTGCGTCTCTAGACGCGGGTTCTGCATGGATTACCTGCGGGGACGCACTTTCTGTAAGGTGTACCTGCGTCCTTCATAATTTCAACAATATTTGAACCTCTGCTTACAAAGAGCTTGCCATTTGATTCCTTTGAGCTATCCTGTAATATGTCACATCTGATATCTCTTCTGTAGATTCATCTGAATGTATATAAGTGAGATGATCTTCTATGAGAGTGTTGCCATCAAGTACAACATATGCATCATAATGCCAACAATCTCCCCCTTTGGACTTGATGGCAACAACACCGAATCACTCTCCCCCTTTGACATCAAGGGCAAAGGGGTATGCTCCCCCTAAGAACATGCTCCCTTTGACTATGAGCCAGATCTGCTGAAGTCTCTGAATGAGCTCCCCCTTTGTAAATGTCATGGTGCTCCAATCTGATAATGGTCTTTCTGAGAACAAGCTGAGATGTCTGCTCTGCTGTATAGTGCTTGTTCATGCTCAAACTCCCCCTGACTATAAGCAAGGTCTGCAAAAAGATGTTCTACAAGAAGAACATGACTCTATATATCATAAATGACCTTCCTATCACCAAAAGACTCAATACATACATCCATCACCCATCACAATAAGGATCATCCATCCAACCAAGTGGGAATACATCAGAAATATGAAAACCAAATACATTACATCTTCATCCCATGCATAGTGGGGGGGACAAAGGCCGTTACATGACCTGAAGAGATGACTACAATAGACCATTACAACATGAGTTTTGCTATGACCTTTCAAATGACAAACATCATCAACAACACTGTATAATCTGCTCCATAGTATCTGTCAACATCAACTCACAACCATCCAGATCTACATGAATCAAGAGTCATCAAATGAGAGTATCAACATCAATCAACATATGTATGAATAATCATCCCTGTATCTAGCCAACAATCCTCATCCATTTGTGCCAAGAAAGAAATCATGCATCATGCACATGTCAACAGCTGCATATGAGTGACTCATCATCGTCATGTCTTCAACAATGCGACTTTGAATAATCATCCATGAAATCAGCCAACCTCATCTATGTATGTGCCAAGGAAAATAAAGACTCCATGCAAGCATCATTAGAGAATCAACCATAAATCTGATCATGTGATCAACTCATAACCATAGCAAGATGAATCATAAGCATTGTCACCAAGGACCATAATGCCAACAATGCATTCAGGACATATGCTCCCCCTGAACCAGTGCCATCTGTTAAATCTGATCATGCATATCAAGAAGAATCAGCCAATAAATGCTTTGAGACAGGTACGCACTTCATCTTCCGCTGCGCTGCGTCTTGTTGCTGCAGGGACGCATCCAAAAACACTATCGCGCCGCGTCCTTTTGCTGCAGGGACGCACCTGATCCTCAGTCGCTCTGCGTCCCCACGCAGATCTCCAGTTACTGAACTGCGTCCTCGACGCATTTGAGCTTAATCTGCCCTGCGTCCCCGCGCAGGTCTCCTGTTACTACACTACATCTTGTACTTTCAGCTCCCTCTGATTCTGGTATGTCTGTAACTTGTGCTGTGTCCTCCTTTTCTGACTGTACTTCCTTTTTCCTCCATATCTTCAAGCGTGATGATGACATTTTCTCCTTTTGATATTGTGTCCACACTTTGTTCCTACATTCCTTAGCTATATGTCCAGGCTTGTTACATGCATAACATCTCACATGTTTCATATTCCTCCTGTAACAATCAGCAGCTTTGTGACCAAACGTATTGCAAGCAAAGCAATATCCATAAAAATACCTTGAATGTGAAGATCTTTCTGCATAATGATCTTGAGCCCTTCTTCTTCTACATCTAGCTGCAACATGTCCAAGGTTATGACATACATAACATTCAACATTATTCATAGAAGAGGTAAAGAATTTTCTTTGAGGAATCTCTTTCCTTGGTTGATGATGAGATTGATCTTTCATTCCTTCATTGATCACTTTAGATTTCTCTTTAGAATTTCTTGCCTCACCTTGTGAACTAGATTCACCTTCAACAGATTCATGGAAACCAAGACCAGTCTTTATAGCAGGGGACCTTTGACTACTAAGAATATCATCCAGTACTTTAGAGCTATCTTGAAATCGTAAAAGCTTATCCTTTTCCTCTAGTTTACCTTTCAAGATATCTACCTCAACCTGAAGCTGTTCTTCCTTTTCAAGAGATTTCTTTTTCAAAACTTCTTCAGCTTTCATTTGTTCCCTTAGTTTGAGAATCTCTTTTTCTTGTTCTTCATACAGATCCTGCTGCATTTGACGAACTCGGAAGGCACATTCTAGTTGAGATTTTATGCTGGTGACTTCGTTTTCTTGTTTTGCAATAGCTTGGAGTAGATCTGTATTCTGCTTCTTTGATTCTTCAAGATCTCCTTTTAGTGAGAGGATTGTAGCTTCAAGATTTTCATAGTAGCTGGATCTATCTTTGAGTTTCTTGATGGTTGTGCTTCTTTCGTTGACTTCTTTTCTTAATGATGTCACTTCATGCTGCAATTTTTGACATTGGTCTTCCTTGTCCTTGAGTAGCTTTCTTAACTTGTTTCCTTCTTCTAGTTGGGCCCTTAGTTTGGTAGCTTCTTCTTTGAAATCACATTCCCTTTTGTTCAATAGTTCTTGTTGATCTCTAATTTTGTCTGTCAGCTTTTTAAATTCTGCCTCTATTTGATATCTTTCTTGTTCACCCATAAGAGCAAATTTAGTAGTTTCGCTATCACTTTCATCTCTTTCACAAGGAAATATAGTTGGAACATCAGAGGATAACACATTCATACCTGATAATGACTCTGAATCTGATTCTGAATCTGAAGAGCTTCTTATACCTAATCCCCAATCGATTCTTCCACTGTCATAGTTCTTTTGAGATGACTTCTTTTTCTTATTAGCTTTCTTCTTAAGCTTCTTTCCCATTGTTCCACGGATCTCCTTCAAGCGATCAAGCTTCTATCAAAGGACCTGCTCTGATACCAATTGTTGGAAATAATACTGAGAGGGGGGGGTGAATCAGTATTATCATATTAATAAAACTTTTTCATTTCCATAATCAGATTCATATATGCTACTTCCACAACTTCTTATGATTAAGTTAATCAATCTTCAATGAGTGCATTAGAACATTATCAACCATATTATCAGTTAACAGATGCAGTAACATAAAGTAGATCATCACACATAAGGCACACACATGAACACAATGATGTAAGGTGGAAACCCAATGCGGGAGAAAAACCACCTGCTGCAAGTCATCTCAATCTTCTTCTTAATAAGAAAATTCTTTTACAATATTTGTACTGGTGCAGCCTTATACCAGTACGGGAGATACAACCCCCTTTGCTCTTGTACTAGCCGATCCATTTACTAGTACGCAGGCTACTACCTGCTACAATGCTCCAAAGATTTCCTTTAGCTCTTATACTAGCTTAGATACTAGTACGTAGGCGCCAGCCTACAATATTCTCTCCTTCAAGTACCACGTTTCATCAATTTTCATACTGGACCCAACAACAACATTGAAGCTCAAACAACTTTCTGAAACACCCAATCAACTGAAGTAACCAGATCAACAATAATAGGACCAAACCCAGAACACAACAATGATAAACAAAGATTTTAAGAGAAGGAAGCACCCTGCTCAACTGCTAGCCTGAGTCCGGACTCACCCTGCTCAACTGCTAGCCTGAGTCCCGGACTCACCCTGCTCAACTGCTGGCCTGAGTCCCTGGACGCACCCTGTTCAACTGCTAGCCCACGTCCCGGACGCACTCTGCTCAACTGCTAGCCTGCGTCCCTCGCTCTGAGTCTTTTGAACTGCCTTCGTCTCGGTGCACCTGAACCCTTCTGCGCCTGCGTCCGGCGCACCTGAACCGGTTCGCTCCTGCGTCCCGGACGCACCTGAACCCTTACTGCACCTGCGTCTCTTTAGATATGAAATATATAAAGACTTCAAGACTAACCCAAACAGTCAGATCTACAGATCTGATCGTGCGCCATAGCGATCATAGTCCATTAGAAGATTCGCCTTCATAGATCTCGACTAGATCTCACCAAAAGATATTCAACAAAGATGGTACTTAATCCAAATGAACTCCTTTGCTTTATATAGGCAAGCTTCTCCCCAAAACATGGAACAATACCACGAGCCGACACCATAGAAACGCAAAACCGTCGGCTAGATACCACACAAGAAACCCCCACGTGCTTTCCTCTGCCTTGATATGTGTGCACTGGGTGGACGCACCCCCTAAACGGCTGGCCTGCGTCTCTGGACGCGGGTTCTGCATGGATTACCTGCGGGGACGCACTTTCTGTAAGGTGTACCTACGTCCTTCATAATTTCAACAATATTTGAACCTCTGCTTACAAAGAGCTTGCCATCTGATTCCTTTGAGCTATCCTGTAATATGTCACATCTGATATCTCTTCTGTAGATTCATCTGAATGTATATAAGTGAGATGATCTTCTATGAGAGTGTTGCCATCAAGTACAACATATGCATCATAATGCCAACAATCTCCCCCTTTGGACTTGATGGCAACAACACCGAATCACTCTCCCCCTTTGACATCAAGGGCAAAGGGGTATGCTCCCCCTAAGAACATGCTCCCTTTGACTATGAGCCAGATCTGCTGAAGTCTCTGAATGAGCTCCCCCTTTGTAAATGTCATGGTGCTCCAATCTGATAATGGTCTTTCTGAGAACAAGCTGAGATGTCTGCTCTGCTGTATAGTGCTTGTTCATGCTCAAACTCCCCCTGACTATAAGCAAGGTCTGCAAAAAGATGTTCTACAAGAAGAACATGACTCTATATATCATAAATGACCTTCCTATCACCAAAAGACTCAATACATACATCCATCACCCATCACAATAAGGATCATCCATCCAACCAAGTGGGAATACATCAGAAATATGAAAACCAAATACATTACATCTTCATCCCATGCATAGTGGGGGGGACAAAGGCCGTTACATGACCTGAAGAGATGACTACAATAGACCATTACAACATGAGTTTTGCTATGACCTTTCAAATGACAAACATCATCAACAACACTGTATAATCTGCTCCATAGTATCTGTCAACATCAACTCACAACCATCCAGATCTACATGAATCAAGAGTCATCAAATGAGAGTATCAACATCAATCAACATATGTATGAATAATCATCCCTGTATCTAGCCAACAATCCTCATCCATTTGTGCCAAGAAAGAAATCATGCATCATGCACATGTCAACAGCTGCATATGAGTGACTCATCATCGTCATGTCTTCAACAATGCGACTTTGAATAATCATCCATGAAATCAGCCAACCTCATCTATGTATGTGCCAAGGAAAATAAAGACTCCATGCAAGCATCATTAGAGAATCAACCATAAATCTGATCATGTGATCAACTCATAACCATAGCAAGATGAATCATAAGCATTGTCACCAAGGACCATAATGCCAACAATGCATTCAGGACATATGCTCCCCCTGAACCAGTGCCATCTGTTAAATCTGATCATGCATATCAAGAAGAATCAGCCAATAAATGCTTTGAGACAGGTATGCACTTCATCTTCTGCTGCGCTGCGTCTTGTTGCTGCAGGGACGCATCCAAAAACACTATCGCGTCGCGTCCTTTTGCTGCAGGGACGCACCTGATCCTCAGTCGCTCTGCGTCCCCACGCAGATCTCCAGTTACTGAACTGCGTCCTCGACGCATTTGAGCTTAATCTGCCCTGCGTCCCCGCGCAGGTCTCCTGTTACTACACTACATCTTGTACTTTCAGCTCCCTCTGATTCTGGTATGTCTGTAACTTGTGCTGTGTCCTCGTTTTCTGACTGTACTTCCTTTTTCCTCCATATCTTCAAGCGTGATGATGACATTTTCTCCTTTTGATATTGTGTCCACACTTTGTTCCTACATTCCTTAGCTATAGGTCCAGGCTTGTTACATGCATAACATCTCACATGTTTCATATTCCTCCTGTAACAATCAGCAGCTTTGTGACCAAACGTATTGCAAGCAAAGCAATATCCATAAAAATACCTTGAATGTGAAGATCTTTCTGCATAATGATCTTGAGCCCTTCTTCTTCTACATCTAGCTGCAACATGTCCAAGGTTATGACATACATAACATTCAACATTATTCATAGAAGAGGTAAAGAATTTTCTTTGAGGAATCTCTTTCCTTGGTTGATGATGAGATTGATCTTTCATTCCTTCATTGATCACTTTAGATTTCTCTTTAGAATTTCTTGCCTCACCTTGTGAACTAGATTCACCTTCAACAGATTCATGGAAACCAAGACCAGTCTTTATAGCAGGGGACCTTTGACTACTAAGAATATCATCCAGTACTTTAGAGCTATCTTGAAATCGTAAAAGCTTATCCTTTTCCTCTAGTTTACCTTTCAAGATATCTACCTCAACCTGAAGTTGTTCTTCCTTTTCAAGAGATTTCTTTTTCAAAACTTCTTCAGCTTTCATTTGTTCCCTTAGTTTGACAATCTCTTTTTCTTGTTCTTCATACAGATCCTGCTGCATTTGACGAACTCGGAAGGCACATTCTAGTTGAGATTTTAAGCTGGTGACTTCGTTTTCTTGTTTTACAATAGCTTGGAGTAGATCTGTATTCTGCTTCTTTGATTCTTCAAGATCTCCTTTTAGTGAGAGGATTGTAGCTTCAAGATTTTCATAGTAGCTGGATCTATCTTTGAGTTTCTTGATGGTTGTGCTTCTTTCGTTGACTTCTTTTCTTAATGATGTCACTTCATGCTGCAATTTTTGACATTGGTCTTCCTTGTCCTTGAGTAGCTTTCTTACCTTGTTTCCTTCTTCTAGTTGGGCCCTTAGTTTGGTAGCTTCTTCTTTGAAATCACATTCCCTTTTGTTCAATAGATCTTGTTGATCTCTAATTTTGTCTGTCAGCTTTTTAAATTCTGCCTCTATTTGATATCTTTCTTGTTCACCCATAAGAGCAAATTCAGTAGTTTCGCTATCACTTTCATCTCTTTCACAAGGAAATATAGCTGGAACATCAGAGGATAACACATTCATACCTGATAATGACTCTGAATCTGATTCTGAATCTGAAGAGCTTCTTATGCCTAATCCCCAATCGATTCTTCCACTGTCATAGTTCTTCTGAGATGACTTCTTTTTCTTATTAGCTTTCTTCTTAAGCTTCTTTCCCATTGTTCCACGGATCTCCTTCAAGCGATCAAGCTTCTATCAAAGGACCTGCTCTGATACCAATTGTTGGAAATAATACTGAGAGGGGGGGGTGAATCAGTATTATCATATTAATAAAACTTTTTCATTTCCATAATCAGATTCATATATGCTACTTCCACAACTTCTTATGATTAAGTTAATCGATCTTCAATGAGTGCATTAGAACATTATCAACCATATTATCAGTTAACAGATGTAGTAACATAAAGTAGATCATCACACATAAGGCACACACATGAACACAATGATGTAAGGTGGAAACCCAATGCGGGAGAAAAACCACCTGCTGCAAGGCATCTCAATCTTCTTCTTAATAAGAAAATTCTTTTACAATATTTGTACTGGTGCAGCCTTATACCAGTACGGGAGATACAACCCCCTTTGCTCTTGTACTAGCCGATCCATTTACTAGTACGCAGGCTACTACCTGCTACAATGCTCCAAAGATTTCCTTTAGCTCTTATACTAGCTTAGATACTAGTACGTAGGCGCCGGCCTACAATATTCTCTCCTTCAAGTACCACGTTTCATCAATTTTCATACTGGACCCAACAACAACATTGAAGCTCAAACAACTTTCTGAAACACCCAATCAACTGAAGTAACCAGATCAACAATAATAGGACCAAACCCAGAACACAACAATGATAAACAAAGATTTTAAGAGAAGGAAGCAACCTGCTCAACTGCTAGCCTGAGTCCGGACTCACCCTGCTCAACTGCTAGCCTGAGTCCCGGACTCACCCTGCTCAACTGCTGGCCTGAGTCCCTGGGCGCACCCTGTTCAACTGCTAGCCCGCGTCCCGGACGCACTCTGCTCAACTGCTAGCCTGCGTCCCTCGCTCTGAGTCTTTTGAACTGCCTGCGTCTCGGCGCACCTGAACCCTTCTGCGCCTGCGTCCGGCGCACCTGAACCGGTTCGCTCCTGCGTCCCGGACGCACCTGAACCCTTACTGCACCTGCGTCTCTTTAGATATGAAATATATAAAGACTTCAAGACTAACCCAAACAGTCAGATCTACAGATCTGATCGTGCGCCATAGCGATCATAGTCCATTAGAAGATTTGCCTTCATAGATCTCGACTAGATCTCACCAAAAGATATTCAACAAAGATGGTACTTAATCCAAATGAACTCCTTTGCTTTATATAGGCAAGCTTCTCCCCAAAACATGGAACAATACCAAGAGCCGACACCATAGAAACGCAAAACCGTCGGCTAGATACCACACAAGAAACCCCCACGTGCTTTCCTCTGCCTTGATATGTGTGCACTGGGTGGACGCACCCCCTAAACGGCTGGCCTGCGTCTCTGGATGTGGGTTCTGCATGGATTACCTGCGGGGACGCACTTTCTGTAAGGTGTACCTGCGTCCTTCATAATTTCAACAATATTTGAACCTCTGCTTACAAAGAGCTTGCCATTTGATTCCTTTGAGATATCCTGTAATATGTCACATCTGATATCTCTTCTGTAGATTCATCTGAATGTATATAAGTGAGATGATCTTCTATGAGAGTGTTGCCATCAAGTACAACATATGCATCATAATGCCAACATGAAGAGGGCAGTAGTTTGAAGACTTCAAGACAGACTGAAGGGGAGGTAAAACCAGAGGAGGCAGGTCATACTAGCGAGGGAGAGGTAATGGTGGAGGAAAAGGAAATGCCTATCAATGTTACAAGTGTCACAAGTGGGGACACAGGTCCTTTGAATGTCTTGAGAATGAAAAAATTGGGCAGAGGGGAGCATATGTCACTCATCCCAATGAAGTGGAGGCACCACCACAGGAGGTGGAAAATATGCCAAAAACTGGGGAAGCCTTGGTGTTGAACAAGGTATTATTGAAACCAGCTAAGGAAGTCGATGATCAGACAAAGAGGAAAGCATTGTTCCGAACTGTGTGCAAGTCGCATGGGAAATGCTGCAAACTAATCATAGATAGTGGAAGTATTGATAATCTGGTAGCTAATGAACTGGTGGGGAAATTGGGTTTGACGAAGTTGAACCACCCAACACCATATAGGGTGTCTTGGTTGTAGAAATGTCACCAACTCCTGGTTGATGAGTAGTGTGAAGTAGAGTTTCATATTGGCAAGTACAAGGACAAGGTGACTTGTGATATCATGCCTATGGACGTGTGCCATATTCTGCTGGGCAAACCATGGCAGTATGATAGGAAGGTCATCCATGATGGGGAAACAAATTGTTACAAGTTTGTTAAAGATGTGATAAAGCATACGCTAGTGCCCATGAAGGAAGAGGATGCTGCAGAAACTAGTGGGACAAAATCATTGCTATTAGGCAGAAAAGAGTTTATGCGATAGATGGAGGATGATGAGGTGAAATATGTAGTTGTGCGAGGGCCAAAACTAGTATTGATCCATACTGAAGTCACTAACTTACCTAATTAGATACAAGACATGCTGCAAGAATTTAGTGATATTGTTGTAGACAATCTGCCGGACAAATTACCACCGAAGCAGAGCATTACACACCGTATTGATTTTATTCCAGGAGCTACTTTGCCAAACAAGGCTGCTTACCGGATGAGTCTGAAGGATAATGAAGAAATCCATAAGCAGTTGTAGGAGTTGTTGGATAAAGGACTGATTCAGGAGAGTTTAAGCCCTTGTGGAGTTCCGACTGTTTTAGCTCTCAAGAAAGGAGGTGAGTGGCGAATGTGCATTAATTCTCGGGCCATTAACAAGATCACTATCAGGTACAGGTTTCCTTTACCTCGGATGGATGATATGATGGATTGTTTGAGTGGAGCAACATACTTTTCAAAGATAGACCTGAAAAGCGGCTACCACCAAATCAGAGTTCGAGAAGGTGACGAGTGGAAGACAACTTTCAAAACTAATGAAGGCATATATGAATGGCTGGTTACACCATTTCAATTGAGCAATGCCCCTAGAACATTCATGCAATTGATGAATGAGATGTTGAACGAATTCAATGGTAAATTTGTGATTGTATATCTGGATGATATACTTATATTCAGCAAGATGAAGGAAGAGAATTTTCGACACGTGAGGTATGTATTGGAAAAATTGTAGCAAAATAAATTACTGATAAATTGGAAGAAATGTTCTTTTTTCAAGAAAGAGTTAATTTATTTGGGATTTGTAATTTCCAAGAATGAACTAAAAATGGATCCAAAAAGGGTTACAGCCATAGTTAGCTGACCGTCTACCAAAAGTTGGTTTGATGTACGAAGTTTTCATGGATTGGCAAGTTTTTATCGGAAATTTATTAAAAATTTCAGTGGGATTTGTGCACCCATGGTGGACACCATTAAGAAGGAAATTCAGCCTTTCCATTGGACAGAAATGCAGAAAAGAGTTTTCAACTACTAAAAAAAAAATTACTGAAAAACCGATTTTGAGACTACCGGAGTTTAATAAAAATTTTCAAGTTCGTTGTGATGCCAGTGGAATAGGCATTGGTGCAGTACTCAGCCAAGAGAATAAGCCAGTAGCTTATTTAAGTGAGAAACTAAATGAAATTCAGCAGAAGTACATGTCTTATGGCAAGGAATTTTATGCACTGGTTCAAGTGCTAAAGCATTGGAGAAATTATCTGTTGGCCAATGAATTTATCTTATTTTCAGACAATTCTACATTACATTATATTATGCAACAGCATAAGCTAAACCAAAAACATGCAAAGTGGGTGGAGTACCTACAGAGTTTTACATTTGTGTTGAAACACATCAGCCGTTAAGCCAGCAAAGTGGCAAATGCATTAAGCAGGAGGAATTTGATCCTATAGGAAAGTATGATACAAGTATTAGGATTCGAACATCTTAAGGATGTGTATGAGGCAGATGCAGATTTTAAAGAAGCCTATGAAGCTTGCGAAAATCCATTATTGAGAGGTAATAGTTCATGGCTAGACTATAATATGCAGGAAGGGTTGTTTTTCAAAGGAGGGCAATTGTGTATTCCAGAATTTTCTATGAGAGAGGACTTAATCTAGGAAAAGCATATGGAGGTTTAGTTAGGAATTTTGGCATAGACAAGACCTTGGATCACTTGAACCACTTTTACTATTGGCTGAAGATGCGTAGAGATGCGCATAGGTTTGTGACTAGATGCAAAGTGTGTCAACTTGATAAAGGGACACAACCAGAACACAAGGTTGTATATGCCCTTACCTATTCCAAACAGAGCATGGGACTCAGTCAGTTTATACTTTGTCTTAGGTCTGCTGAAGACACAGCAGGGATTCAATTCCATCATGGTCGTGGTGGATCATTTCCCAAAAATGGCACATTTCATTCCATGCAGGAAAACCAGTGATGTCACACATGTAGCACATTTGTTCTTCACATAGATAGTCAGATTACATGGCATGCCGAAGTCTATTGTTTCAGATCGAGACATTAAGTTTACAAGACATTTTTGGTAGACCTTATGGAAAAAATTAGACACCAAACTAAACTTCAGTTCAACTTATCATTTGCAGACCAATGGTCAAACCGAAGTGGTGAACTGAAGTCTAGGAAATTTATTAAGGAGTTTGGTTGGAGAAAATTCTCGACAATGGGATCGTGTGCTTGCACAAGTGGAATTTTCTTATAATGATTCACCCAACCAAAGCACAAGAAATATTCCTTTCCAGATCCTATACAGAATGCACCCACGTGGTGTAGATGAGTTACAAGATTTGGGTCAGTTGGAGTGCAGGAGTGCTGATGGTGAAGACTTCACAAAGGCAATCAATGATCTTCATGAACAGGTGGGATTAAAATTACAAGACAAGAGCCAAAGATACAAGCAGAAAGAAGAATTGAAAAGAGGGGAGGTACAATTAAACGTAGGACATCTGGTATTAGCACACCTACGCAAGGAGAGGTCTCCTAAGGCGAATACAACAAGTTGAAATGGAAAAAAATTGGACCTTGTAGGATTCTTCGAAATTTTTCTGCGAATGCTTATGAATTGCAGTTTACCCCAAGTATAGTAATTTCACCCATTTTCAATGTGGTAGATCTGTATCCCTACATTGCGGCAGATGAAGGAGACAGTTCGGAAAGACGAACACGGGACACGCAGAATGAGAATGATTTTTGGATCAAACAAATGCCCCCAACAAAGCCTTTAGAGATCGGACAGATCCTAGACTCCCAGGTGGCCAGACAGACTCGAAGGAAAGAATATTTACAGTACCTAGTCAAATGGAAGGGTCATCCTATTGAAGATAGTTCTTGGTTGGATTCTGGCTAGATTTAAAGTGCCAAGTACTCTATTGAAGAGCTCATGTACATGAGCCATGAGTTTAATTTACCCTGGGAGCCTGATGTAGGAGCATCCGAGTTAAAAGACGATAGCTGGGAAATGTTTTTATTTTATTTTATTTTGCTGGACAGAGAGAAATACATTTTGAGTTTCTATTTTATTTTGTTTCATTTAAAATTAAGGATGACTCAGCCATTGTTTGTTTTTAAAATTAGATAAGCAGATCAAGATAGGATTAGTTAGGGACTTGTTTAAAAAAATTGTTAGACAACTGAAAAGTAACTGAGGAACAGTTCCTCAACTCTAAAGAAACTACTAATAATGCATTGAAAAGGACAAACCAAAGCTAATTGAGGGGTTTCCATCCAGAGAGAGAGAGAGCTCAATATTTGTAATTTACAATTATTTTGAACCTCTATAAAAGCAAACAATTCTCAAATATGTCATAAGGAAGTAGAGTAGTTTTATTATTTTCCTTGTGCATAGATTTTTCAGGCTTCGAAATGAAAGCAAGACACTGAAACCATTCATTAAAGAATTTGAATAGCATTGACAAGAATCTTGTAACAGGAAGCATCTCAAACTAAGAACCAAGCAAAGATACACCAGCATATACAATCCATTTGTTTCCTTTTTCCTCAAAAAAAAAAACCAGGTACTATTATATTAAGCATTCAAGCATTCTTGTATATTTCATTTTCATTTACCATTTAATAGTTCACTGTGCAAAATCTGTAACCTTGGAATCGTGGAGGGTTCCAAAACCCATACAACCGAAAACATTACAATTCACAAACTAAATGCTAATCAAACAGTGAGGGCACGAACACCTCTGGAACCACATCTATAAACACAGGAATCGAAACCCCAAGGGTTATAACTGATTATATACAGAACAAGCAACACAAAAATTATAGACAGAACAAGCAACAAAGCAAGCAGGAAATAGCTACAGCCACAGAAAGACCCTACTCAAGTTTTCCCTAAGCCCGCAAAGAGTCCCAAGAATGAAGCCATGGAGCAACGCCCCCCTGTAAGGACCTGCACACCACCATAGAAAAGTGCGGTGGCAAGATAGTGTCACTAACTTACCTAATTAGATACAAGACATGCTGCAAGAATTTAGTGATATTGTTGTAGACAATCTGCCGGACAAATTACCACCGAAGCGGAGCATTACACACCGTATTGATTTTATTCCAGGAGCTACTTTGCCAAACAAGGCTGCTTACCGGATGAGTCTGAAGGATAATGAAGAAATCCATAAGCAGTTGTAGGAGTTGTTGGATAAAGGACTGATTCAGGAGAGTTTAAGCCCTTGTGGAGTTCCGACTGTTTTAGGTCTCAAGAAAGGAGGTGAGTGGCAAATGTGCATTAATTCTCGGGCCATTAACAAGATCACTATCAGGTACAGGTTTCCTTTACCTCGGATGGATGATATGATGGATTGTTTGAGTGGAGCAACATACTTTTCAAAGATAGACCTGAAAAGCGGCTACCACCAAATCAGAGTTCGAGAAGGTGACAAGTGGAAGACAACTTTCAAGACTAATGAAGGCATATATGAATGGCTGGTTACACCATTTCAATTGAGCAATGCCCCCAGCACATTCATGCAGTTGATGAATGAGATGCTGAATGAATTCAATGGTAAATTTGTGATTGTATATCTGGATGATATACTTATATTCAGGAAGACGAAGCAAGAGAATTTTCGACACGTGAGGTATGTATTGGAAAAATTGTATCAAAATAAATTACTGATAAATTGGAAGAAATGTTCTTTTTTCAAGAAAGAGTTAATTTATTTGGGATTTGTAATTTCCAAGAATGAACTAAAAATGGATCCAAAAAGGGTTACAGCCATAGTTAGCTGGCCGTCTACCAAAAGTTGGTTTGATGTACGAAGTTTTCATGGATTGGCAAGTTTTTATCGGAAATTTATTAAAAATTTCAGTGGGATTTGTGCACCCATGGTGGACACCATTAAGAAGGAAAATCAGCCTTTCCATTGGACAGAAATGCAGAAAAGTGTTTTCAACTACTAAATTTTTTTTTACTGAAAAACTGATTTTGAGACTACCGGACTTTAATAAAAAATTTCAAGTTCATTGTGATGCCAGTGGAATAGGCATTGGTGCAGTACTCAGCCAAGAGAATAAGCCAATAGCTTATTTAAGTGAGAAACTAAATGAAAGTCAGCAGAAGTACACGTCTTATGGCAAGGAATTTTATGCACTGGTTCAAGTGCTAAAGCATTGGAGAAATTATCTGTTGGCCAATGAATTTATCTTATTTTCAGACAATTCTACATTACATTATATTATGCAATAGCATAAGCTAAACCAAAAACATGCAAAGTGGGTGGAGTACCTACAGAGTTTTACATTTGTGTTGAAACACATCAGCCGTTAAGCCAACAAAGTGGCAAATGCATTAAGCAGGAGGAATTTGATCCTACAGGAAAGTATGATACAAGTATTAGGATTCGAACACCTTAAGGATGTGTATGAGGCAGATGCAGATTTTAAAGAAGCCTATGAAGCTTGCGAAAATCCATTATTGAGAGGTAATAGTTCATGGCTAGACTATAATATGCAGGAAGGGTTGTTGTTCAAAGGAGGGCAATTGTGTATTCCAGAATGTTCTATGAGAGAGGACTTAATCTAGGAAAAGCATATGGAGGTTTAGTTAGGAATTTTGGCATAGACAAGACCTTGGATCACTTGAACCACTTTTACTATTGGCTGAAGATGCGTAGAGATGTGCATAGGTTTGTGACTAGATGCAAAGTGTGTCATCTTGCAAAGGGACACAACCAGAACAGAAGGTTGTATATGCCCTTACCTATTCCAAACAGACCATGGGACTCAGTCAGTTTATACTTTGTCTTAGGTCTGCTGAAGACACAACAGGGATTCAATTCCATCATGGTGGTGGTGGATCATTTCCCCAAAATGGCACATTTCATTCCATGCAGGAAAAACAGTGATGCCACACATGTAGCACATTTGTTCTTCACAGAGATAGTCAGATTACATGGCATGCCGAAGTCTATTGTTTCAGACCGAGACATTAAGTTTACAAGACATTTTTGGTAGACCTTATGGAAAAAATTAGACACCAAACTAAACTTCAGTTCAACTTATCATTTGCAGACCAATGGTCAAACCGAAGTGGTGAACTGAAGTCTAGGAAATTTATTAAGGAGTTTGGTTGGAGAAAATTCTTGACAATGGGATCGTGTGCTTGCACAAGTGGAATTTTCTTATAATGATTCACCCAACCAAAGCACAAGAAATATTCCTTTCCAGATCCTATACAGAATGCACCCACATGGAGTACATGAGTTACAAGATTTGGGTCAGTTGGAGTGCAGGAGTGCTGATGGTGAAGACTTCACAAAGGCAATCAACGATCTTCATGAATAGGTGGGATTAAAATTACAAGACAAGAGCCAAAGATACAAGCAGAAAGAAGAATTGAAAAGAGGGGAGGTACAATTCAACGTAGGAGATCTGGTATTAGCACACCTACGCAAGGAGAGGTCTCCTAAGGCGAATACAACAAGTTGAAATGGAAAAAAATTGGACCTTGTAGGATTCTTCGAAATTTTTCTGCGAATGCTTATGAATTGCAGTTAACCCCAAGTATAGTAATTTCACCCATTTTCAATGTGGTAGATCTGTATCCCTACATTGCGGCAGATGAAGAAGACAGTTCGGAAAGACGAACACGGGACACGCAGAATGAGAATGATTTGTGGATCAAACAAATGCCCCCAACAAAGCCTTTAGAGATCGGACAGATCCTAGAATCCCAGGTGGCCAGACAGACTCGAAGGAAAGAAAATTTACGGTACCTAGTCAAGTGGAAGGGTCATCCTATTGAAGACAGTTCTTGGTTGGATTTTGGCCAGATTGAAAGTGCCAGGTACTCTATTGAAGAGCTCATGTACAAGAGCCATGAGTTTAATTTACCCTGGGAGCCAGATGTAGGAGCATCCGAGTTGAAATACGATAGCTGGGAAATGTTTTTATTTTATTTTATTTTGCTGGACAGAGAGAAATACATTCTGAGTTTCTATTTTATTTTGTTTCATTTAAAATTAAGGATGACTCAGCCATTGTTTGTTTTTAAAATTAGACAAGCAGATCAAGATAGGATTAGTTAGGGACTTGTTTAAAAAAATTGTTAGACAACTGAAAAGTAAATGAGGAACAGTTCCTCAACTGTAAAGAAACTGCTAATAATGCATTGAAAAGGACAAACCAAAGCTAATTGAGGGGTTTCCATCCAGAGAGAGAGAGAGCTCAATATTTCTAATTTAAAATTATTTTGAACCTCTATAAAAGCAAACAATTCTCAAATATGTCATAAGGAAGTAGAGTAGTTTTATTATTTTCCTTGTGCATAGATTTTTCAGGCTTCGAAATGAAAGCAAGACAGTGAAACCATTCATTAAAGAATTTGAATAGCATTGACAAGAAACTTGTAACAGGAAGCATCTCAAACTAAGAACCAAGCAAAGGTACACCAACATATACAATAAATTTGTTTCCTTTTTCCTCAACAAAAAAAACCAGGTACTATTATATTAAGCATTCAAGCATTCTTGTATATTTCATTTTCATTTACCATTTAATAGTTCACTGTTTAAAATCTTTAAGCTTGGAATCGTGGAGGGTTCCAAAACCCATACAACCAAAAACATTACAGTTCACAAACTAAATGCTAATCAAACAGTGAGGGCACGAACACCTCTGGAACCACATCTATAAACACAGGAATCGAAACCCCAAGGGTTATAACTGATTATATACTAAACAAGCAACACAACAATTATAGACAGAACAAGCAACAAAGCAAGCAGGAAACAGCTACAGCCATAGAAAGACCCTACTCAAGTTTTCCCTAAGCCCGCAAAGAGTCCCAAGGATGAAGCCATGGAGCAACGTCCCCCTGGAAGGACCTGCACACCACCATAGAACAGTGCGGTGGCTAGATAGAGTCACTAACTTACCTAATTAGATACAAGACATGCTGCAAGAATTTAGTGATATTGTTGTAGACAATCTGCCGGACAAATTACCACCGAAGCGGAGCATTACACACCGTATTGATTTTATTCCAAGAGCTAATTTGCCAAACAAGGCTGCTTACTGGATGAGTCTGAAGGATAATGAAGAAATCCATAAGCAGTTGTAGGAGTTGTTGGATAAAGGACTGATTCAGGAGAGTTTAAGCCCTTGTGGAGTTCCGACTGTTTTAGCTCTCAAGAAAGGAGGTGAGTGGCGAATGTGCATTAATTCTCGGGCCATTAACAAGATCACTATCAGGTACAGGTTTCCTTTACCTCGGATGGATGATATCACGGATTGTTTGAGTGGAGCAACATACTTTTCAAAGATAGACCTGAAAAGCGGCTACCACCAAATCAGATTTCGAGAAGGTGACGAGTGGAAGACAACTTTCAAGACTAATGAAGGCATATATGAATGGCTGGTTACACCATTTCAATTGAGCAATGCCCCCAGCACATTCATGCAGTTGATGAATGAGATGTTGAACGAATTCAATGGTAAATTTGTGATTGTATATCTGGATGATATACTTATATTCAGCAAGACGAAGGAAGAGAATTTTCGACACGTGAGGTATGTATTGGAAAAATTGTAGCAAAATAAATTACTGATAAATTGGAAGAAATGTTCTTTTTTCAAGAAAGAGTTAATTTATTTGGGATTTGTAATTTCCAAGAATGAACTAAAAATGGATCCAAAAAAGGTTACAGCCATAGTTAGCTGACCGTCTACCAAAATTTGGTTTGATGTACGAAGTTTTCATGGATTGGCAAGTTTTTATCAGAAATTTATTAAAAATTTCAGTGGGATTTGTGCACCCATGGTGGACACCATTAAGAAGGAAAATCAACCTTTCCATTGGACAGAAATGCAGAAAAGAGTTTTCAACTACTAAAAAAAAATTACTGAAAAACCGATTTTGAGACTACTAGACTTTAATAAAAAATTTCAAGTTCGTTGTGATGCCAGTGGAATAGGCATTGGTGCAGTACTCAGCAAAGAGAATAAGCCAGTATCTTATTTAAGTGAGAAACTAAATGAAAGTCAGCAGAAGTACACGTCTTATGGCAAGGAATTTTATGCACTGGTTCAAGTGATAAAGCATTGGAGAAATTATCTATTGGCCAATGAATTTATCTTATTTTCAGACAATTCTACATTACATTATATTATGCAACAACATAAGCTAAACCAAAAACATGCAAAGTGGGTGGAGTACCTACAGAGTTTTACATTTGTGTTGAAACACATCAGCCGTTAAGCCAGCAAAGTGGCAAATGCATTAAGCAGGAGGAATTTGATCCTACAGGAAAGTATGATACAAGTATTAGGATTCGAACATCTTAAGGATGTGTATGAGGCAGATGCAAATTTTAAAGAAGCCTATGAAGCTTGCGAAAATCCATTATTGAGAGGTAATAGTTCATGGCTAGACTATAATATGCAGGAAGGGTTGTTGTTCAAAGGAGGGCAGTTGTGTATTCCAGAATGTTCTATGAGAGAGGACTTAATCTAGGAAAAGCATATATAGGTTTAGTTAGGAATTTTAGCATAGACAAGACCTTGGATCACTTGAACCACTTTTACTATTGGCTGAAGATGCATAGAGATGTGCATAGGTTTGTGACTAGATGCAAAGTGTGTCAACTTGCAAAGGGACACAACCAGAACACAAGGTTGTATATGCCCTTACCTATTCCAAACAGACCATGGGAATCAGTCAGTTTATACTTTGTCTTAGGTCTGCTGAAGACACAAGAGGGATTTAATTCCATCATGGTGGTGGTGGATCATTTCCCCAAAATGGCACATTTCATTCCATGCAGGAAAACCAGTGATGCCACACATGTAGCACATTTGTTCTTCACAGAGATAGTCAGATTACATGGCATGCCGAAGTCTATTGTTTCAGACCGAGACATTAAGTTTACAAGACATTTTCGGTAGACCTTATGGAAAAAATTAGACACCAAACTAAACTTCAGTTCAACTTATCATTTGCAGACCAATGGTCAAACCGAAGTGGTGAACTGAAGTCTAGGAAATTTATTAAGGAGTTTTGTTGGAGAAAATTCTCGACAATGGGATCGTGTGCTTGCACAAGTGGAATTTTCTTATAATGATTCACCCAACCAAAGCACAAGAAATATTCCTTTCCAGATCCTATACAGAATGCACCCACGTGGAGTACATGAGTTACAAGATTTGGGTCAGTTGGAGTGCAGGAGTGCTGATGGTGAAGACTTCACAAAGGCAATCAACGATATTCATGAACAGGTGGGATTAAAATTACAAGACAAGAGCCAAAGATACAAGCAGAAAGAAGAATTGAAAAGAGGGGAGGTACAATTCAACGTATGAGATCTGGTATTAGCTCACCTATGCAAGGAGAGGTATCCTAAGGCGAATACAACAAGTTGAAATGGAAAAAAATTGGACCTTGTAGTATTCTTCGAAATTTTTCTGCGAATGCTTATGAATTGCAGTTAACCCCAAGTATAGTAATTTCACCCATTTTCAATGTGGTAGATCTGTATCCCTACATTGCGGCAGATGAAGAAGACAGTTCGGAAAGACGAACACGGGACACGCAGAATGAGAATGATTTGTGGATCAAACAAATGCCCCCAACAAAGCCTTTAGAGATCGGACAGATCCTAGACTCCCAGGTGGCCAGAAAGACTCGAAGGAAAGAATATTTACAGTACCTAGTCAAGTGGAATGGTCATCCTATTGAAGACAGTTCTTGGTTGGATTCTGGCCAGATTGAAAGTGCCAGGTACTCTATTGAAGAGCTCATGTACAGGAGCCATGAGTTTAATTTACCCTGGGAGCCTGATGTAGGAGCATCCGAGTTAAAAGACGATAGCTGGGAAATGTTTTTATTTTATTTTATTTTGCTGGACAGAGATAAATACATTTTGAGTTTCTATTTTATTTTGTTTCATTTAAAATTAAGGATGACTCAGCCATTGTTTGTTTTTAAAATTAGACAAGCAGATCAAGATAGGATTAGTTAGGGACTTGTTTAAAGAAATTGTTAGACAACTGAAAAGTAACTAAGGAATAGTTCCTTAACTGTAAAGAACTGCTAATAATGCATTGAAAAGGACAAACCAAAGCTAATTGAGGGGTTTCCATCCAGAGAGAGAGAGAGCTCAATATTTGTAATTTACAATTATTTTGAACCTCTATAAAAGCAAACAATTCTCAAATATGTCATAAGGAAGTAGAGTAGTTTTATTATTTTCCTTGTGCATAGATTTTCAGGCTTCGAAATGAAAGCAAGACAGTGAAACCATTCATTAAAGAATTTGAATAGCATTGACAAGAATCTTGTAACAGGAAGCATCTCAAACTAAGAACCAAGCAAAGGTACACCAGCATATACAATACATTTGTTTCCTTTTTCCTCAACAAAAAAAACCAGGTACTATTATATTAAGCATTCAAGCATTCTTGTATATTTCATTTTCATTTACCATTTAATAGTTCACTGTGCAAAATCTGTAACCTTGGAATCGTGGAGGGTTCCAAAACCCATACAACCAAAAACATTATAGTTCACAAACTAAATGCTAATCAAACAGTGAGGGCACTAACACCTCTGGAACCACATCTATAAACACAGGAATCGAAACCCCAAGGGTTATAACTGATTATATACAGAACAAGCAACACAACAATTATAGACAGAACAAGCAACAAAGCAAGCAGGAAACAGCTACAGCCACAGAAAGACCCTACTCAAGTTTTCCCTAAGCCCGCAAAGAGTCCCAAGGATGAAGCCATGGAGCAACGCCCCCCTGGAAGGACCTGCACACCACCATAGAACAGTGCGGTGGCTAGATAGAGTCACAATACAAAAATTCCATGAACAACAAACTGAAAGAGGAGCGAGGGTTTTACCTAGAGTAGGACCCATTCCATAATGGAGGATGAGAGCCGAGACCCGTAACAGAAGGTTTCTCCCAATAGAAGTAACATGAACGCGTTTTTCCTACTCACCAAGTTGCTAGAATGTTAGAACCTCAAAAACAAAAGGTGAAGTTGCAATCAGAATGAGAGGATTACCTTAGAGCGAGTTCGTCGAGCTATCCTGTGCAGCAGCTAGGCGGGAACCTGTGTTTGCAGAGCCGAACCATCACTAGACTGAACATTAAACATACAAAACACTGCAAAACAGAGCAGCGATGAAGCTTGAGCCAAATGACAGAGACAAATAGACTTACAGGTGGAAAATGACCTGAAACCCACCAAAAACTAGAGAAGTGAATCACCACAGAGAGCGAGCAAAGGCAAGGCACCAACAAAGCACCACAGGGAACAAGCGAAGTACAACAAACCACCATATGGGACAAGAAAGGCAGGCTACTTATCAACCATCTCAAGAACCAGACGAAAGCACCGAGCACCCAAAGAGCCAAACCAAACCATAACAATCAAGGAATGAATTCCAAATACCCTCGGTCAATGTGATAACCCATGGTTGCAAGCCTGAGGCCAGTAAAAAGGGTGGGCAGAATACCATAAACCACATTAAAGCCATATACCAAAACCCTGCCACTAACTTTAATTCTAAAACGAAAGAACTAAACGGTCACATCTACGTGTCCGTCCTCGAGATCGCCACCAGAAAGTTAAATTTTCATGCGTCATCAAACAACAATTTCAATTTATCATTTCTTGCAGCTCTTTTCTAAGTTATGTGTGTGTTTTCCTTCCATGCCACCACTTTCATTGTGTGTTTTCCTTGCCTGCCACTTTAACTTTTATTGATAGTCCCCAAATCAACCATGAAGGTTTGGAAGGTCGTGACTAGAAAATAAAATAAAATGTACCATTTTTTTTTTTTTAATTTTAGTGCCCTCATAGTCGCATGCTTAAAGGGTTTTTATGCCCTAAAGCTAAAAACTGTATATATATATATATATATATATATATATATATATATATATATATATATAGTACCTTTGTAGTTTTGAATTATATCAGGCCTTAAGATTTAAATAATATTGTTATAATTGTGAATTGTATGTATGATACACTTTAATGAGTATAACATCATGGTTCTATTCATGGTAGAAGAGCACTCTGCGTTATTGCATTTCAGGTTTCCACCCTAAACATTCAGTTCACATGGAAAGAATTTTTCTTGTCTCATAACTATTAGTAATAATTTGCATTTGCATATAAAATTACGAAAGAAATTTTCATTGTCTCGACAAGGTTAGTAATAATTTCTATTTAACGTTATAAATTAGTTTTTTAATGTTTTTAGAAATTTCTACTGTAAAAGTTAGTTTTTTTTTTCCAATAGTTATTTATTCGAATTATTTAAGATAATAATTTCTTTTAAATGCTTATTTTTCCTATAAATGTACATGTAACTTGTACTTTTGTATTGATAATCATTTTCATATTCTCAAGAACTCTTTATTTCTGTATGTGAATTTTATTTATTTTTCAACAAAAGGGATTGTCTGATTACTTCTATGATAACTATATACTTATATAGACACATGAAATGAAATAGATATTTAATTAATTTAAATACCATGTGGACCCTTGTAACTGGGAGTATTTTCCATTTTATGAGTCTTAATCTCCACATGATTAGGACAATGTTTGAAAATACACTTATTTATATATGCAGTATTTAGAGTTTTGATTTCTACAAGACAACACTTTTTATTTTCCATACTATTTTGTACCATCATCTTGTTTGAATCCCCAGAGTTATTTAAAATTTATTTATTATATAATGCATAGAAGCCTTTTTTTTGGATTTTCTAATAACCCTTTTCCCTTCACCTATATCCACAAAATTTTCATCCTAAACGTGTCCTCTTTTTGATTTCCTGTAAAACCTAGTGAGCCAATATTATCAATCTCTTAATATTATTCATTAATATTTATGAAATAATATTTCTACCAAAATTCTCTCTCACACACACACATTTAAACCACTAACATTTACAATACAAGTTTAGCGATAACATATTTTTTACTAAAACACTTCAATATATTTTATACTTATCTAAATCCTTTTAGAAATAGGTTAATGGCTTCCATATTCCTCCGAGCCTTGACCAATCTTCATCTCTTAGTTCCCCCGAGCTCTTACCATAACTACCAACTTATATCCATCTAACACTGGATCTATCATGTGCCGAGAAGGATCAAATCCTTCGAGGTGCAAATATTCTCTTTGAAGTGTAGAATTTGAGGAAGAGGGAGGGAGCAATATATAGACATGGATAAAGAGTTTGTATTCTTTGGGGTGATATAGAGAGAAAAAGGAGAGGCAAAGGGAGACAAAGATTTAGATGGGAGGTGAAGAGAGAGATAGAGAGAGGGAGGGACAGAGGGAGAGATATAAATATGGAGAGAGAGAGCATGTGTGTTTTTGGGGGCTGAGATAGAGAGACAAAGAAGGGGAGATGAAGGGAGATATAGATATAAATGGAGGGTGGATAGAGGGAAGAGGATTTATTGCACAAGATGCATTGATTTCTGCGTAGATGATGATTTATAATCCTATTTAATTGCTTGCACTAGATGTATATTTAATTTCTAATTATATTTGATTTTTTGCACTAGATGCATTGGTTTGAGTGTAGATGTTAATTTGTAATACTATTTTATTTATTTCTCTAGATGCATTGATTTCAATGTAGATGGTTATTTCTAATCCTATTTGATTTCTTGTACTATATGCATTGATTTCAGTGTAGATGTTGTTTTCTAATTATACTTGATTGCTTGCACAAGATGTGTTGGTTTAAGTGTATATGTCAATTTCTAATCTTATTAGATGCATTAAATTTAGTGTAGATGTTGTTTTCTAATCCTATTTGATTTCTTGCATTAGATGGATTGGATGTTATTAATCTTCAGACAAGAAATTATTAAGAATATTTTTCAAGATCCGATGGAGGGGAGAGAGGGAAGACTATTTCTTGCACTAGATTCATTGATATCAGTGTAGATGATGTTTTCTTAGAATTCTATTCAATTTCATACACTAGACGCATTTATTTCCATGTAGATGTTAATTTGTAATCCTATTTGATTGCTTTCTCTAGATGCATTGATTTCAATGTAGATTTTGACTTCTAATCATATTTTATTTCTTGCATTAGATGCATTTAGTTCAATGTAGGTTTGGATTTCTAATCCTATCTGATTCCTTTCATTGGATGGATTAATTTCAGTGTAGATGTTTATTTATAATCTTATTTGATTGCTTGCATTAGATGCTTTGATTTCAATTTAGATGTTATTTTCTAATATTATTTGATTGCTTGCATTAGATGCATTAGATATTGTTAATCTTAGCATTATAGATTATTAATAAAAAAATATTTTCAAGATAAATTTAGTAAATACCTAAAAGGACACCATTAAGAATTAATTAGCTATGAGAAAGTTTGCACCTTGAGGGGTTTGATCCCCCTTGGCATATGATAGATGCCGTGTTAGATGGATCGAAGTTGGTTCCAGTTGAGGGAAACCATGTCACATTTTTAGATTATCATTATTATGTATATGTTTGAGATTAACTTCAAAATTAACATTATGTTTTCGTTGGTTCGCTTAACCATATCATGCTCTTCTTTAATTTAGTCTCTATTTCTTGCATTGAATGGTGTGTGCATGTGTGTTTGCATGTCTTGAGTGGTTTGTGTGTTGATGTGGTTGGATTTGGACGATAATATTTCTTAATATTATAGTTGTTGTGCTATATTTTTATATGTATGTAATTATCTATTACTAATTAGTCGGTGATGAATAAGGGAGGCAATATTGTCAATAGTTTGTAGGAGTATTGATAATGCACATCTATTTCATTTAATTTTAGGCATCACAACTTCTCAACACTAATTAATTCTCAATAGTGTCCCTCCAGGTATCACTAAATATATCTTGCAGTGTAGTTTTAATAAGCTATTGTTTCAAGATTACTCTTGAAATAATTTTTTTATTTAATAAGGTTTGAAATAATTTATTTCCTTCAAGACTATTTTAGATTATGTTTTATCCATAGTCTATTCAGCAAAGTCAAGAAATAATGTATTTTTGAATTTTTTTTAATGAGTGGATAGAATTATAAGACCTTTACATTATTTGTTTCTCAAAATAATTATCACATCTTCTTCAAGAATATTTTGATTTGGTTTAAATGTTTATAAATATATATTTTCCTCTTATAAATATTATGAATACATTATTCTATGCAATTATCTGTTAGTAATTTTTAGTATATGTAATTTTGAATATATGTCATTGTATATTAGTAATTAGTTGGTGATGTAGAAGGAGAAAAATCTTGTCAAGGATTAATTTTCACTTTGAAGGAGGATTGATTTTGCACATCTATTTCCTTTTAATTCAAGATATCACAAATTGTTGATAGCTAATTAATTCTTAATACTGTCCTTTTAGGTATTTACTAAATATATCTTGAAAATATTTTTCCTTAATAATCTACAATGTCAATATTAACAACATCTAATGCATCTAATGCAAGAAATCAAATAAGATTAGAAAATAAAAAATACATTGAAATCAAGGCATCTAATGCAAACAATCAAATAAGATTAGAAATCAACATCTACACTTAAATTAATGTTTCCAATCACAGCAATCAAATAGAATTAGAAATCAAAATCTACATTGAAATAAATTCATATAATGCAAGAAATCAAATAGGATTAGAAATCAACATCTACACTGAAATCAATGCATATAGAGAAAGAAATCATATAAGATTATAAATCAACATCTACACTGAAATCAATGCATTGAGTGTAGGTGATTAAATAGCATTCTAAGAAAACATCATCTACACTGAAATCAACACATCTAGTGCAAGAAATATTATTTCCTCTCTCCTCTCCATCAAACCTTGAAAAATATTTTTAATAATTTATAGTCTCAAGATTAACAACATCCAATCTGTCTAACGCAAGAAATCAAATAGGATTACAAAACAACATCTAGACTAAATTTAGTGCATCTAATAAGATTATAAATCAACACCTACACTGAAATCAACGCATCTAGTGCAAGCAACCAAATATAATTAGAAAGCAACATCTACACTAAAATCAATGCATGTAGTGCAAGAAATCAAATAGGATTAGAAAAAACCATCTACATTAAAATCAATGCATCTAGATAAAGAAACTAAATATTATTACAAACAAACATCTACACTCAAACCAATGCAGCTAGTGAAAAAATCAAATATAACAAAAACTAAAATATGCATCTAGTGCAAGCAATGAAATCGGATTATAAATCATCATCTACACAAAAGTGAATGCATCTTGTGAGACAAATCTTCATCCATCTCTCCCCCCTCTGAGTATATTTATATCTCCATTCATCTCCCCTTCTTTGTCTCTCTATCTCAGCCCCCCAAAACACGCATGCTCTTTATCTCCATATATATCTCTCTCCTTCCACCCCTCCCTCTCTCTATTTCTCTCTTCACCTCCCATCTACATCTCTATCTCCTTCAACCTCTCCTTTCTCTCACTATATCACCCATTAATAATACACACTCCTTCTCTATGTCTATCTATCGGTCCCTCCCTCTTCATCTCTATCTCCCTCTCTCCCCCTTCGATTTTTCTTCCCTCCTGCTCTCCTCTCTCCCTCTATCATTTTCCCTATCACAACCTCTCTCTTTCTCTCCACATTTTTCTCTATATGTGTTTCTTCTTCACCTTGACCTTACAACTATGTCACTATCTCCCTCCCTCTCTCCTCTCTCGTTCTCTCCCTCCTTCCTTCCATATCTCCTTCTTTGTCTCTCTATCTCACACAAAAACATACACACTGTCTCTCAATTTCTTGCTTTTCACTTCCTCTGTCTCTCCATTGGAATCATAGACCATTCAAATATTTAACTCGAGCTACTTTAGTAAACAACATACATTTTCTTTGTTACTCTCCAATATTAATAATAGTTTTATCCAAAGTCAATCATTCTAACCATTGGAGTGTTAAACCCCAAATAATTTTTATTGGTTGTTATTTTCTATTACCGTGTTTGAATGAAAAGTAATTTAAAATATTGAATGATGGAAAATGGGAATAATACGAATGTAGCCAATTATCAATAGTTTATAGTATCAAGAAGCGAACATTTCAGGTAAGGAAACATTCTATTTAGGATCAAAATTCAAGTATTACATTTATGGTTTAATTATTGTAACACATAAGTCAATGCTAATTAATTCTTAGTAGTGTCCTTGTAGGTATTTACTAAATATATCCCAAAAATATTTTTTCTTAATAATCTACAATGTCAAGATTAACAACATATAGTTCATCTAATGAAAGAAATAAAATAATATTAGAAAACAACATCTACATTGAAATCAAAGCATCTAATGCAAGAACTCAAATAAGATTAGAAATCAACATCTACACTAAAATTAATGCATCCAATGAAAGCAATCAAGTAGGATTAGAAATCCAAATCTACATAGAAATAAATGCATCTAATGCAAGAAATGAAATAGGATTAGAAAACAACATCTACACTAAAATCAATCCATCTAGAGAAAACAATCAAATAGGGTTAGAAATCAACATCTACACTAAAATCAATGCATCTAGTGTAGGAAATTAAATATAATTCGAAGAAAACATCATACACACTGAAATCAATCCATCTAGTGCAAGAAATATTATTCGCTCTCTCCCCTCCATCGAACCTTGAAAAATATTTTTAATAATTTATAGTCTGAATATTAACAACATACAATCCATCTAAGGTAAGAAATCAAATAGGATTAGAAAACAACATCTACACTAAATTTAATGCATATAATAAGATTAGAAATCAACATCTACACTGAAATCAATGCATCTAGTGCAAGAAATCAAATATAATTAGATATATGTTATGCTCTTGACCTGCGAGAATTTTTAGAATACCAGAAATGTGAAGAAATATAGCCTAGAACATAGATTAAAATAAGAAAAACAACAAGTATTTTATTATTCAGAAGTGGATTCAATGTTAACTTGCCTCTTCAAGGGGGAAACTTCCAGTAGAACATATATTGGTTACAATAAGACTCGATGATATTTCATTTAATAACTATGACTATTTATAGCTAAATGACATCCAAAACCCTAACTAATAGTGGTCCCTTCCATAACATGGGTTGACCACTTTATTTATTAACTATGGCCCATTTACAACTAACTATGGTCCCTTTTCTCTAATGCGGGTCAACCACTTACAATTATTAATACGGGCTTTATTTACTCTCTAAATAACTATGACTGTGACTCGACCAATTGGTCTTATTACATAAATAAAGGGATTAGGGATGCACGCTAACATGCCCTCCCCCATCAAGAGCAACCTTCTTCTCAAGGCTAAAGCTACAAAAACTATTGAAGAATAGTGGTTGGTTTCCAGGTTGCATCTTTTGGAGAGGCATCTTTCCACTTGAAAAGGACTTCCTTGATCATGTTGTCGTGGAGATGTCTTTCGCCGGTATCAAGGACATGTTCTGGTTGGAGCCAGAGTGAGCCTTCCTCATCCAACTCAGGTATACTAGTTTTAATTATGTAATTTTTCCCCACCACTTTCTTGAGGCATGATACATGGAAAGCCAGATGGATTTTTGAAGTTGCTGGCAAGGCTAGTTTATAGGCGACTATTCCAATGTGTCGAAGTATCTGATAAGGTCCATAGGATTTTGGTGTTATCTTCTATCATCCGTTTTCTTTTAGAGATGTTTTCTTATATGGTTGGAGTTGCAAGAATACCTAATCCCCTTCTCGAAATGTGTGCTCAAAAAGATGTTGGTCCGTCTGTTGCTTCATTCGACTGTGACCTTGATGTAGATCACATTTCAAATGACCTATCATGGTGTCATGGTTCTGTAGGATTTAATCAATATCTTACACCTTTGAACATCTAGAGATATAAGAAATAGGTGAAGGTGGGAGTTGGCCATACACTTTCTCGTATGGAGTCATCTTGGTGGATTCATGATAGTTATTATTATACCACCATTTAGCCAAAGGTAGCCATTGTATCCATTGATGCTAGTTTTCAAAAGTGAAGCACCTTAGATATGTATCGAAACATTTGTTGACTACTTTTATTTGACCATCGGTTTGGGGATGATAGAAGGTACTTAGTTGGAGTTGTGTGCCTTGTAGCTTGAAAATTTCTTGCCAAAATTTGTTGGTTAAGGTGGGGTTGTGATAAGACACAATGGAAGTCGGCATGCCATGTAGTTTGAAAATCTCATCCATGAAAGCTTAAGCCACAAAAGTTGGCGTAAATGGGTGGGGTAGAGTACAAAAATAAACATATTTAGAAAGTCTGTCCATAACCACCATGATGATGGATTTGTTGCCCGAATTTGGGAGACCAGTAATGAAATCCATGGAAACATCGGTCCAAACAGAGGAAGGGAGTGGAAATTCTTGTAAGGTTCCAGATAGCTTGATTGTTTCTCCTTTGTTGCGTTGAAACACATGACATTCAGCTACAAAAGTAAGAATGTCATTTTTCATGTCGATCCAAAAAAAGGAACGAAGAGCATGATCATAAGTCTTCTGAAAGCCTAAATGCCCTACAATTGGAGATGAGTGCAACTCTTCCAAAATGCGTGTTTTGAGGGTGGATGTCGGCGATATAGCTACTTGAACCTTGTAACAAAGAATATCATCCTTCCAAGGGTATTTGGCTGAGGAATTAGGATCTTCTCTCAGGTTGTTAATAAGTTGGCAGAGAGACGGGTGTGAAAGCAATTCATTGTGGGCCTCTTTAATCCAATCTGGTATGGGAAGAGAGATTGATAGCAGGGTGATTTCATCCTCAAATTGGCATGATAAAGCATCAACTACTACATTGTCACACCCTTTCTTGTAAATTATCTCATAATCATATCACATCTTTTTTGTGAGCCATTTATTTTGCAATGGCAATGAAGACATCACTCCCAAAAATATTTTAGTCTTTGATGGTTTGTACAGATTTGGAAATGTGCCCCCAAAAATTATGGTCACCAGGTGTCTGCTTGATGTAACATGCCCATAATTTATTTCTCATAGGTAGATTGACCCATATGTTTTTCACTTAGTTGTTGGGTGGTGAAGGCAAATGGTCAACCCTCCTACTTTAATACAACACCAATACCAGTACTAGAACCATCACATTCAATCAAAAAATATTTGGTGAAGTCTGGTAGACCTAATACGGGAGTGGAGCACATGGCCTGTTTGAGGACCATGAATGCCTGCTGAACTGCGTCAGTCCATAGAAATGAGTTTCTCTTGAGAAGATTAGTGAGTCCTCTAGAATTGTGACCATAATTATAGAAAAATTTGTGATAGTATCCAATGAGGCCCATGAATCCCCTCAAACTCTTCAAGGTTTTTGTTTGGGGCCAATCTTGCAATGCCTGTACCTTTTTTGGATCAACGCTCATTCCTTCACAACCCACAATTTGTCCCAAATACTCGACTTCTTCCATGAGAAAAGAGAAATTGGACAATTTGACAAATAATTTGTGATTCTGGAGCAAATGCAAAATGAGGTCTACATGCTAAAAATGTTTGTTCCAAGTTAGGTTGTATATGAGAATGTCATCAAAGAAGATGAGAATTTTTTTCGGAGATATGGTTTTAGCAGGTGGTTCATGAGGCTTTGAATAGTAGATGGAGCATTACATAGATCAAATGGCATGACCAAGAATTCATAATGACCTTCATAAGTGACCTTCATGAGTTTAGAAGGTACTCTTGGGAATGTCTACTTCCTTCATGCGTATTTGGTGATGGCCAAAGAGAAGATCTAGCTTGGTAAAGAATTGAGCACCATGTAGTTCATAAAGAATAACATCAACAAACAGAATAGGAAATTTTTCTTTGACAATGAGCTTTTTGAGCGCCCGAAAGTCTGGACACATGCACCATTGACCATATTTCTTTAGCACCATGACCACTAATGATGAATAATGATTGATGCTAGGATGAATAACACTCGTTTCAAGGAGTTGCTTGATGATCTTTTCAATTTCATTCTTTTGGTTGAAACAATATGAGTATGGGCGCATATTAGGTAGTTCGCCCCCCGGGACCAAAAGGATGCTATCGTCATGTTAACCCCTAGAGGGTGGAAGCCCTTTAGGTTTGTCAAATAACTGCTGGTGGCAGTCTAAGACCTGTTGTATCTCACGATGAATATGAGGAGTAATGGAGTCAATGACCTTGATGGCATTAAATTGGGTGATGACAATGTGATGGTCATTTTTCAAAACCTTTTCCATTCCATATGAGCTAATGATAGTAGGAGCACCTACCTTGAGTCCACCTAATGTATGAATGTGGTCGTTCTTCTTAAAGCTCATATATAACTCTTGGAAATCCATTGTGATTGTGCCCCATGTGCGAAGCTATTCAACACCCAAGACAATGTCACAACCACCCATTTCAATAGAAAGCATGTTGGTCTTTAGGTGGTAGTCTCCCATCTAAATTTTCATATTTTCACAATCGCCTTCACATTCCATGGTCCCCCCATCAACGATAGGGACACGGAAATTAGAGACTACCCGCACAAAATAATGAACAACTTTGGTGACTCGCTTATGGAAAAGTTATGAGTTCTACAACTATCAATCAATACCAATATTGGTAGATGTTTAAGAAAGCCTCAGATTTTGAGAGTTTGCAATGAAGAAATGCCCGCCAAAGCATGTAGTCAGATAATTTGTTCATGTGGCATAGTTGTGAGATGATTCGTAGGCTGGGTTTCATCACCTTCGTCACCAGGCCTAGCAAGGGTTTGGGCTTCCACACATGAGTTGTTATCAGTAGCAACAATTTCTAAGAATTTTAGTTCCTTGCATTTATGCCCTCGGGAGTATTTGTGATCACAGTAGTAGCACAATCCTTGTTTTCTTCTTTCAACCATTTCTGCTGGAGATGCCTTTTGAACCTTAAGTGTTTGGGTAGGGCCCTAAGCCTAGGTGGGATGCCCCTTGGCTATGATATTTTGATGAATGGACTAGGAAGCTAAGGCAAGTTCCACCTCGATGGCTTTTTTGTAGGCATCCATCCACGTAGATGTGTGGTGCATCTAAAAATGGCCATGGATGGCTTCTTTGAGACCACTGATGAAACACTCCAAGTAGAATTCATCTCCTACACTTTCAATTCTGATGTAGTCAAACTACATCTTTTAAGATTCTCTTGTGTGTACCTATGAATTATGGCCCACGTAATCTTATTTCATGAAGTGAAACTACACGCTTTACGTAAATTCGGATTTGAACTAATTTAATCCCTGTTTAATTTGACTTAACAAACCCTGAACGCTTCATCAGAATTCAGAACAATATAAAACCACTTTTAAACCTTCATTTTTCATTCTTCTGCTAAATTAACTGAATTCCCTCAATTACCCGGAATATGGCAAAACCCTAAATTTTACACGGAACCAAAAAGATAAAACCACGACTCATAATATTATCAGTTCCACTCCAGCCATTAACCTACACACAGCTCTTCACGTGATCACCGTCTGATCACACAACCGATGAATGGTCCCAATCACCGAAATTCAACGAGGGTTTAAGCCCATTGAATAAACCTTCATCACGTTCCTTTTTCAAATCCCTTATCGTGATGCTTCTCCACTGCTGATCACCTCCTTTTGATCCGACCGTTGACAACCATATCGGGTGAACCACTTGCATGATGGTTACCTACCCGATAAAGCGGTTTCCTCTCTCCTACGGCGTGCTATGTGTCGACTGATAAATGGAATTGGGTGACCACCCCAAATTACCACTTATGGTTTTGAAGCCACCTGATAATCCACTTACCACCTTATGAAGATCATCGTCGCTACTTAATGCCCCCACATCTAAGCCTCACGATGACCATGGATCTAACGTATCTGCTTGATCGGATGGTTCTGAACTTCTTCGGGATTTTTCACAAATTTATCAGTCAACTCAATCTTATAATGTTTCGGTCCATTTCCTTGTGTTCAAGTAAGTACGCCTTCAATAGTGAACACCGTCGATATTCTCATAAAATTATCATCATTGATCCAACCTATGATCAATTATGATTCACCAGTTCATTCGATCTCTGTCTACGTTCAATCGGTGATCAACAACACTAGTATTTATAAGAGGATTCAGTCTACATTTAAACAATCAACTCACATAATAAAAACAAGTATAAACAAGTTTTTCACACAACTCCTTTCATTAATAATAGTATTTACATAATATACAGAACATCTCATGTTCTGATCAACTCCCATGCTCTCTAACACTCTACCTACTCTTACACTCTGTCTCATAACTCTATCTAACCTCTAACTCTCTTCTTTTCCTCTCTCTCTCTCTCCCCTCTAACCTTAGTTATTCAAAATATCTCATTTTATACAAATATGGATTCATGAACCATTTTAGTTCAGATCCAACAATCTCTCACTTCCTCTTATATTATTTCTTTAGCTCCACTCTTTTCTAAGACAAATGCCAATTTAAGCTTTCAAATCCCTCATATCCTATTTAAACCAAATAATGTAACTGCTTGGCCTGATCTCCATGCAGGGAGGATCAATCAACTACTTATACCTTTTTTTGCTAAGAGTTTGACGACACAATAAAACACTCTCATACATTTCAATTAATAAAATTAATTAATCTCTTGTCTTCCAACCCGTTGTTAGCCACAACATGTGATCATACCATCACATTGCTGAATAGGTCTAAATGATCCTACATCAGACTCCCAAAGTTGAAAGTTTTCATGACCTCCTGGTCATGTGTTTCCTCTATTGATCATTCAGTATCCCAAACTTTACTTGGTAACTAGTCATCACCTTTATCATGCTGCTAATTCATTTCCTCTTCCATTTTTACTTTTTGTTCTTCCAGGTTTCCAATTCTTATGTTGTTGTTGTCCTCTTTCTTTATCGATGCAAATTTATTTTGTTAATTTCCTTTCTTTGTTGGTTCTCTTCTTGATTGACTTCATCATCCACAATTTCTCAATTTCTTCTTCACACTTTGCTTTTAGAGGAACTCCACTGGCATCTGACTGCTATACATTTCCCTTACCACATAAATTGTGAAATTTCTCTCCAAGTGTACTTCACCTCTTTCATTTACAAACTCTTGGTTGTACTTTACAGCTTCCTTTTCATTGCTATGAAAGACAATTGTTTCCTCTATGTCATCAGGTTTACTTAATAACTTTTCCAGCAAATTAAATCTTCATTCATATTCAATAAGCATTTCACTTGCATATGGCTTCTTTTTCCTGTATAAAATAGAATTTCCATCATAATTATCAGTTTTAAAATAACTATGGTTTTCAATCTCCACAATTAATTGCATCATCAAATCTTTATGTTGTCCTTCTGCAAAATTTATGAAACTATCATCATGTTCCATTTTAGTATTTTCTTGTCTATTACACAGTGTTCCTTGTCTTGACATAAGGCTGTCATTCAACAATTCAATAACTAGAATCTCCTAGAGTATATCTATGTGAAGTATCCTTTAACTTTCTATGCAAAAAATTAATGATGTTTCAAATTCATATATACCAGAAATGAAATTATGGATTTCTAAAGCTTCTTCATGGTTTACATATTCATAAAAATAATCACTTTTTAAATCACAAAATCCCTGAACTTTTGTATCTGTCAACATCATCATATATTCCTTCACAATTTCCATAATACTTTCATTTTGATTTTCTACTGAAGATGCTTTATTCTGGTTATCATCACAAAATTTCATTTGCTTATCCTCAACTTCTTTTATCATGAAAATTTCCCCGTCAATACCATCATTCTCAAAATTATTAAAGACATCCTAAAAATATCTTTCTGTTTCAGCCATCTCTTCCAATAATATCACTTCTTCATCAACATGCATAAGCAGATTGTCCAATTGCTACCCATTATCTGTAGAACCTGAAATCATACACAACATATCAGTTTCAAAAATACAATGCTCTTCATTTGAGGCCTCAGTGATCGGATCTTCCTACTTCTTTGAACTATTCTGATATTGCACTAAGTTATTGAGAAATTCTTCCTTAACATCTCTGATTTCCTTTTCATCGAAAAGTACCTCTTGGATAGCAGCTTCTTGACTATGCTTGGCAACTTCATCATAGGTTTGTAAAATTCCTTTCTGCTCTACATAATTCTCTCCATCACTCAATTTATCCAGGTAACACAATAATGTCTTTCTCTCTTCTATGATAAGACTTTGATCTTTCAAAGTTTTCCTTGAATTAACTTTTTACGTTGAGTTTTCTGTGTTAGCTTCTCTTCTCTTTACTTCACAAATCTGCAATGCATTTATTTTCTTTTTTGTGTCCAATTTCCAATGGTCTTATATCCATGCTAAAATTCCTTCAAACATGATCCCATATGCTTTTAATAAGAGAAGATAAAACCATTCGGCCATACCTTTTAATTTCCTCCACCAACTGAAGGCTTGAAAGTCTTTATGCATCTCCTTTTGTGTTTTTCTTGCCTCTACCTCTTTCACCTTTTCATCCACAGGTTCACATTTATTAGGCTGCATACCTGCAATTTTACATTCACATAAATAATTAATCCCAAAAAATATGAGACTCTCTTGTCTGTGAAGGCACTACAAACACCTTCCTCTCATGCTAATATGGATAGACCAATTCTTCATCATTATCAACACTGTCTCCTTCCCCAAGGAGAGGTTCTTTCTCTGGTTCACAAATGTATTCTATTCTTTAATTGTCAACTATTCAGAGTATTAATTTCTCAACAAATAATTCCCTAACAGGTGACTTAACTCTTTTTCCCACATAAAATCCTTATTTCCAGTCTTCTTTGATTCCTTTCAGTACCAACTTCTTCAAACGACTGAGTTTTGTCATTATCTTAGCCACCTCTATGTCAATTTATTCCTTACTCATTCTCTTGAGTCCAACTTCTTTATCACTCTTTTCTCTGTGTCTGTGACTCTCCTATGTACCCCTATTATGAAAAACAGTAGTCAAATTAATTGTTTCCTTTGGTGAACTTTCCTTGTTCACTGATGAGCTGCAACTAGCCCTTATCTCTAATGTAACAAGTCTATTAGTTGTTACACATACCAAATCATCCTTTTGGTATCCTCTCTTTTCCAGGTTCTCTGCACCGAAACCTCTTCTTCTCCTTGAGCACTCTGGCTCAACTTCCAAAGATGTTGGTTATTGCATCTTCAATTGCTCACTTCTCTTTACCTTCAGTAATTTCATTTTATTGTTGGGTGCTGTCACCTTTTCTTCATCTGAGAGTTTTTGTTTCTTCATCTTCCTTAACATACCTCACGTGCTATGATTCTGCTATAGTTCATTCTATCTTTCAGTAATTTTACTACTTCCCTTGCCCTGCATAATATTACCTTGGAATTCATCAAGTATACTTTCGAACTTTCCAATTTCCTTCAAAGATATCTTAAAACTAATTCCATCTTACTTTTCATAATGAACACTTCAGCTTTTAAGATAAATTAAGATTCTATCTGAACTTCAACAATATTTACAAAATTCATGACAGACACTACAAATTCCTTCTGACAATGTTTTTGTAAGCAACTCTTGTCTTGCTTCTACAAATTCCAATTTTTGATCCTTGTAGTGGCTCTTCTTTCAGATCTATCAAATCTAGTCTTTAGTCTAACTCTTCCTTCACCATCAAGATCATTGTCTTTAACAATACTTAAACAATCTTCATTCATTCTTCAATTTTCCACAAAATTCTTCAAACCATTTAAATGGATTCAGTGCCACAACAAACCACTCTTCTATTTCTCTTTAAATTCAAAACCAATAATTCATTCAAATTTCATGTAAACTCAACTAAGCACTGACTTCAAATATAGAAATTCCATTGCCTGCAAGGAAAACATCTTCTCCTCTGAAATTTCACTCCCTTGTGGTCCTTCGAACATTCAGACAACTCTCTGTAAAAATCATCATAATAAATATTCTTACTAGACCTTCGCCAAAGGATTCACTATTTCCACATTCGAATCTCAGTATCTTTTGTACTCTGACTTTGTTTATCATATGCTTCTTGTCTCTCTAATACATTTAACTTGTGAGTTGTAATCAATCTTTGCAGTAACAAGTCCCCTTCTTGCTACACATGCTTCTCCAAGATTTTTCTCCTCCCAGCTCAGTCTCATAACATTTCCTTGGTCTTCTCCTCTGGAAAAATACGAGCACTATTTGATCTAGGCTGCTGCAAATCTCCTCACCTTACTCTACTGTTACCCTGCAAAAAAATACAAAGTCCACATACTTACCAAATTGCAACATAATTGTACCTCCCTGTAGAATCTTCTTCTGCTCTGATACCACTTTGATGTAGTCAAACTGCATCTTTTAAGATTCTCTCGTGTGGACCTATGAGTTATGGCCCACATAATCTTCTTTCATGAAGTGAAACTACACCCTTTACATAAATCCAAACTTAAACTAATTTAATCGATGTTTAATTTGACTTAACAAACCTTGATCGCTTTATCGGAATTCAAAACAATATAAAACCCCTTTTAAACCTTCACTTTTCATTCTTCTGCTAAATTAACCGAATTCCCTCAATTACCTGGAATATGGCGAAACCCCAAACTTTACATGGAACCCAAAAGATAAAACCAAAGCTCATAATCTTATCAGGTCCGCTCGAGCCATTAACCTACAAGCACTTCTCCATGTGATCACCGTCTGATCACACAACTAATGAACAGTCCCGATCGTCGAAATTCAACAAAGGTTTAATCTCATTGAATAAACCTTCATTGTGTCCATTTTCAAATCCCTTATCACGATGTTTCTCCACCGTTGATCACCTCCTTTTGATCTGATAGTCGAAAACCATATCAGGTGGATCACTTGCATGATGGTTACCTGCCCGATAAAGCAGTTTCCTCTCTCCCGCGGCATGCTACGTGTCGACTGATAAATGGAATCAGGTGACTACCCCAAAATACTACTTATGGTTTTTAGGTCGCCCGATAATCCACTTACAACCTTATGAAGACCATCATCGCTACTTAATTCCCCCGCCTCTAAGCCTCATGATGACCGTGGATCTAACGGATCTACTTGATCAGATGTTTCTAAACTTCTTCGGGATTTTTCACAAATTTATCAGTCAACTAGGTCTTATAAAGTTTCGGTCTGTTTCCTTTTGTTCATGTGAGTATGCCTTTAATAGTGAATTTCATCGATCTTCTCGTAAACAGATCATCATTGATCCAACCTGTGACCAATGATGATTCACATGTTCATTCGATCTGTGTCTGCATTCAATCGATGATCAACAACACTAGTATTTAACAGAGGATTCAGTATACATTTAATCAATCAACTCACACAATAAAAACATGTATAAACAAGTTTTTCACACAACTCCTTTCATTAATAACAGTATTTACACAATATACATAATATCGCGTGTTGTGATCAACCCCCACACTCTGTAACACTCGACCTACTCTAACACTCTATCTGAGAACTCTGTCTAACCTCTAACTCTTTCCTTTTCCTCTCTCTCTCTCTCTCCCCTCTAACCTTAAATTATTCAAAAGATCACAATTTATACAAATACGAATTCATGAACCATTTTATTTCAGATCCAACAATCTCTCACTTCCTCCTAAAGTATCTCTTCAGCTCCACTCTTTTCTTAAACAACTGCTAATTTAAGCTTTCGAATCCCTCATATCCTATTTAAACCAGATAATCTAACTACTTGACTTGATATCCATGCAGGGAGGATCAATCAGCTACTTATACCCTTTTCTGCTCAGATTTTGACAACAAAACAAAACACTCTCATACATTTAAATTAATAAAATTAATTAATCTCTTGTCTTCCAACCCTTTGTTAGCCACAACATCTGATCATACCATCACATTGCTGACCAAGTCTAAATGCTCCTACATCAAATTTTGATGTTCAGTGTCTCAAAAGCTACAACGTAGTCTTTTACTGTGATTGTCTTCCATAGCTTAGTGAAACGGCTCAAAAAATTAGATTGCATGTCAAAGCGGTCACATAGGGCTTTTGAGCACATGTGCCAAGTTATGTTGCTAGGATAACATTTGTGATGCCACTGCCACCATTTCCATCTCTCTTGGTCCTAATAAAGGGCTCCCACATGTAGTTTATTTTTATCTTTGCATATATCATTAAGGGAGAAATATTGTTCCACTTGTGCTACCCATGTTGCACTTTAGAGCCATCAAATTTGTACATATCCAGCTTGGGTGGTCGAGGATGGGAATGTTGGTGATTTCCATGGAAGTGAATACGATGGCTAGATTCTCCTTCGAGGTGTTCATCAACACTATTCTCCTCTCGATGAGGCATTTGCATCATATTGGTGAGCAGTGAAAGCTATGAGGTAATTTGTTCCATATTGCCCTTGAACTCATCCAACCCTTTTCAAGGCTCTCGATCATCTCATAAGCCATGACTTGAGATAAGGTACCTACCATACACAAACCCTATCAATTACTTAAGAATAGTCTTCTTAGAAAGAGGGCGAGCTGAAGAATCTATTAGTGTGGATCACTTGAAGTCACTTCGGAAAAAGTAAGGGACCATCAGAAAATTGAGGCTGACAAGTGATTGGTACCACTATGATCAGCTCATGATCTTGAATCTTATGGGGTCAATCTCTTGGAAGCATCCCAGGATGGTCTCAAATGATATTATTTTTTTTTTTTATAGTCCAAAAGAAGCTTTACTCCCCACTAATCAATACTTCAGTGGCCAAATTCCAAAAAACTTGATCCTGCCTAATGTCTTGTGAAAATAGGGCCCAGACTGTAGTAGTAACAAGCCTAACTGCAGAAAGAGTCTCATCGGCACTGTGAAACCCAAAATACTAAATGTGAGTTGTACGATGGCAACAAAACCCCAACTAATGGATTTGATTTGTACGGCGGTGACAAAACTCCAACTGTTGGATCTGATTTGCACTGCGGCGGCAGAACCCCAACTATTGGATCTAATCCGATCTTCAGAAAGTAGAGGGAACTATGGTTGGAAAGGAGTGTTAGGTGCTATAGATCAAAATACACATAGGGGTCAAACAGTAGTACTTAGCCCAATATTTGAGGGTACTAACTAAGGGCGATCGACCATACACTTAGCCATACCAGCTGACTACACTATCGTAAGTGCAATTAATCCCTCCAAGTGTTGTTATCAATTTAATGTAGCAGCGAGACTACCGACAACTTATCTAAGGCTATGTTTCAGGTGAGCCCAGGGGGTTTTTGATATACCCAAGGGTACATGGAAGTGTAGTCCATGCGTGGCTCTGTCTAATATGATACTACTCGAAGGGGTACCCAAAGGGGTTACAAGGGAGTCCAGCAAGCGTGATCATCTTCTGTAGTTACTGCATGCATGCCTATCCAAAAACGCAGGTCTATGCACTCAATGATAAATTCCCTGGTTTAAAGACATCGTAACACGTCTCTAGCCTAAAAACAATTCTACAACATTTAGAGGTACAACGGCCCTAGAAAGTGCTCTGATACCACTTGTTATCCTCTTGACCTGAGAGAAATTCTAGAATACTTGAAATGCGAAGAAATATAGCACAGAACACATGATAAAATGATAAAAACAACAAGTATTTTATTATTCATAAAGGGATTCAATGTTAACTTTCGTCTTCGAGGGGGAAACCTCCAGTAGAGTAGAGCTCGATTACAATAATACTCTATGATCTTTCTTTACTAACTAAGACTATTTATTTCTAAATGACATCCAAAACCCTAACTACTAGTGGTCCCTTTCATAACACGGGTTAACCACTTTATTTATTAACTATTTTTCATTTATAACTAACGGTGGTCCATTTTCTCTAATGTGGGTCAAACACTTATAGTTATTAAATGCGGGCTTTATTTACTCTCTAACTGACAATGACTATGACTCCACCCATTAGGGTTATTACATAAAAAAATGGGTTAGGGTTGGACCCTAACAAAATGAACATCTACATTGAAATCAATGCACTAGTTCAAGCAATCAAATAGGATTAGAAATAACCATCTACATTGAAATGAATGTATCTTGCGCAATAAATCTTCTTCCCTCTCTCGACCCTCGATTTATATCTATATCTCCCTTAATCTCCCCTTCTTTGTCTCTCTATATCAGCCTCCCCAAACACACATGCTCTCTGTTTCCATATATATCTCTCTCTATATCATCCCCAAAGCATACATACTCTTTCTCCATGTCTATCTATCACTCCCTCCCTCTTACTCTCCCTGTCCCTCTCTCCCCCTTCTATTTCTCTTGCCTGATTATCTCCTCAACGTCCAACTTGAAAGAAATCAAATAGGATTAGAAGTCAACATCTACAATGAAATGAATGCATCTAGTGTAAGAAATTAAATAAAATTGTAAGAAAACATCATCTACACTGAAATCAACGCATCTAGTGCAAGAAATATTCTTTCAGCCATCACCTCCATCGAGTCTTTAATTTTCTTTTTTAATAAATTATATTCTCAAGATTAACAACATCCAATCCATCTAATGTAAGAAATTAAATAGGACTAGAAAACAACGACTACACCGAATTCAATGCATCTAATAAGATTAGAAATCAACATCTACACTAAAATCAATGCATATAGTGCAAGAAATCAAATATAATTAGAAATCAACATCTACACTGAAATAAATTCATCCAGTGCAAGCAATCAAATAGAATTATAAACAACCATCTACATTGAAATCAATGCATCGAGAGAAGGAAATCAAATAGTATTAGAAATAAACATCTGCACTGAAACCAATGAATCTAGTGCAGATAATCAAATATAATTATAAATCAAATATGCATCTAGTGCAAGAAATGAAATAGGATTATAAATCATCATCTACACTGACATCAATGCATCTTGTGTTTAGTCAATTTAGTGTTAGCTAAATTGCTAGTATTTATTGTCAACCCGGGGCTCGTAAGCTGATGAAGTGAAGGTGTACTATATGTACTTAAGTATCCTCTTAGAGTTTTTCTTATCGTTGGGTTGTTGTTGTGGTTAATTAAGTTCCTAGATGGAATGAGAATTTATAAACAAGTGAGTGATGGTGTGTGTGTAAGTGAATTCTAAATGAGTGGAAGTGTGTGTTGAGTGATTTCTAACTATTTGCTTGAAAGGAAATACTTGGAAATAAATGAAATTGAAATGACTTGAAATAAACTTTGAAAGTAAATGACCACTACCAATGGTACTAGACACCGTTCAAGTTGTTGCCAAATAAAGGAAAAAGAATCACTTTTAGAACCCAAGAATGAAAGATGATCTCTTTCTAACTCAATGCCTCAAAGCACATGTACTGTGTAAAGCACGGAAAGAAAGTAGCTTAAGTGGAATTATAAAAGTGAGAAAAATATGCTTGAAAGACTAATGATAATAATATGCTATTCCTAATACTCTACTTCAGCCATATGTACTATGGGAAGCATGATTAGAAAGTAGTGAGGAAATAGTCTAGGAAACACTTTAAAATCAAAACTTCTACTTTAAAGACTAGTGGTAATGATTTACTCTTTCTAACTCAATACTTCAAAGCACATGTACTGTGTAAAGTAAGGAAAGAAAGTAGTTTAAAACAGTCCAAAAAGTACCCAAACAAGCTGCAAGTTAGTAATATTTTGATCTTGAAAGATGTTAGCTTATGATGAAGACCATGCATATATGTAAACAGCTCTTTGAGAAATAAATTTAAAAACTAGCTATAAAGGCAAAAACAACACTTGAATTGTCAACTTAAAATACCATCAGCTGCAAAGCAAACACAACACATATAAAAATAAATCCCGGGCAAAAAGGAACCTGCAAAAGATAACACTGATCAGCTGAAAATAAAAGAAGACAAGTAAACAAAACTATACATTTTCAAGAAAGCAAATAAGGAAATGATAAAATGCTGCACAAGAAATACTCTACAAAAGGCTGAGATGGGCAGGGGCCCTCTGTCCATTCAACCATAAAAGACTTCAAATAGCTGGAAACTTCAAAACAGTGCTTGTATTTATTACTCCATTTGCAACAGGTCACAAAATAGAGTGCTGGAAAAAAAACAGAGTTTACAACCGCTCCTTAATTCAACACAGTACAGCAAAATATTACCAATCAAAAAGTCTTTTGAGCGTACGCAGACGCATCAATTTATAGGCTTTTCTAACCTATCTACGTGTACAACTAGTTAACAGAAAAACGAAAGACAGTCATGCGTATTAAAGGTCTGTTTTGACACATCACGGTTGCATAACGAGTTTGATGGTTCCTGTCATCATGGATCATAAATCCTGGTTGGATTGCGTTCCCTATCGCCTTCAGAACTTGGACAAATCGCCATTGGAGATGCCGTGACCGAACAGCCTTCAAACACCGTTGAACCACTTTGAGTTGACCGTGGTTAAACCTGCTTTGACCATGGCTGAAGGTGACGTGTATGGTTGAAACAATAGGATAGGAACCTCGACCATGATGATATCTAGGTGCCCATGTGGCCTGTCTAGCAATCTGACACGTGGATCATAGTGTTTAACAAAATGGCTGCAGGATCTCCAGATAGCTGCGGGATCATCAGATAGCTGCGGGATCCTGTAAGTATGTCAAAAAAACTAAACAAATAATCATCCATTAGCAAACTTGCTTGATCATGCTTATTGACACTGAATGTAATGATCTGAGAGGTTTTATGGTGGAAATGAGGCAAAAGTGAAGGAAAGATAAGGAAAAGTGAAGGAAAATGGTAGACAAATGGGTGTAAAATAGAGGTTCTACATACTCCCACTCCGAGGGTATTGCATGTCCTCATGCAATGAAAACACAATTTAGTCCATCTGCTGGGATGCCTCAGCTAGGACATCCAACCTCCTTCTCTTCCTTTGTGTAGAAACATTAACCTTTGGCCTCTTGAACATGCATCTGAATTTCAAATTAATTAAGGCTCTGTTCAGCCTTCTGCATCTCTTCTTGAGTCTGTTATGTTTCTTCTGCCACATGCTCATGTGAAGATAGGTATTATCTTGGATTGCCTTGGCAATATCAGCTTGCTGCTTCATTTCTTCATTTCTCTGTTTAATGTGACGGTTCAACACTTCAAGCTCATAGATTTCCTGTTTAAGTGAATCTATTTGCTTCTCATAAGACAGAACATTACTTGGCCCAGCAGTTCTTTGCTCCAATGTCTCATAATAATTGTATACCTCCTGTTGAATTGGATCAATACTTGGTGATTTTCTTGGGCTACATTCTTGTTCAATTTCAGTTTCCATCTCTGGCTGGAATAGGCTGTCTTCTCTTGGAGGAGTGGCTGCCTCACGTGATGATGGACTATCCTCAAGATTTACTTGTGTAGCACTCTTCTCAGGTGTGCTAAGGTCAACAAAGAGTGTCCTCATGGCTTTTGTTTTACCTTGCAACCTACTACTCCTTCTCAGAATGACATCACTTTGCATTTCTTTTTGTGCTTTCTCCTTTGGTTCTTGAACTTTTACTTCTTTGGAGTGGGCAGTTTTCTCAAGAAGTTTGGTTATCCTCTGTGCTAAAGGCTGGTTATCCTCTTCTTCACCACTAGAATGCTCTGTGGTCTGGTAAGTTTCTTGCACTATGGATTTCCCCTTATCTTGTTTTTGTTTCTTTTTGTCCTCTCTTTTCTTTTTGGCAGTTTCCTTAGCAAGTTCAGCGAGGGTTTCCGAGATGACCTCTTGAGCACTGTCTTCAGTGGGTTCAATCTCAGGTTCAGGATGATGGACTTCTATTTCTTCTACAGTTTGTCCTTCAAAGACATCAGTCTCAGAGATACTTTCCCTTCTCTTCTTTCTGCTCTTTCTAGGTATAGAAGACTCTCCAGGCTCTGCAAAATGATTCCTTACAAGGAATTTTTCCCATGTGTCTCGTTTTTCTTTTAACTGTTCTTCTATCAATAACTTTACAAGACCATGGTGACAGAGGTAAGCTTCTACATTTCGTGGATTTCGTTGAGCCATGGAACACATTTTCCTAAGGCTTTGAAATAGGAAATAAGGGAGGTTTATATCATGCTCTCCTTGGAACTGAATCATAATTTTACCATGGTAGACATACATCACTCCAAATCTTCCTTCACAAGTGAAAAACTTTTGTACTAACAGCAATAAAGTTTTCCATTCATCTTTAACATGTGAAATTGGAATGCCTTTGGTAAAAACACTTGTGTCCATACCTGGATTTTTGAGAATCCTCTTCCATTGCTGATCGTGGACTGCCCGGTTTTTGAACCATCGTTCACCGGTCTGGGGTAGAGAAGTAGCCTTTGCTACACTTCCTTCGCTGACTGTGATTGTTACATCTCCCACCTCTGCCTGGCTTTCCTTATCCTTAAACGATCTAGCAAAAGCTTTGGTTACTTCCTTATGATAGCCCTTAAATTTTCTGATACATTGTAACCAATTAGCTCTTTGTAGTGCCTCCTCGACCTGAGGATATGCCTCCAAAAAATTCTCACCTTCCGGTTCAGCCCTCAGAAGCTTTCCCATTGACCCCTTGGTTCTGTTTATATACAAATCTGATGGTGACCCTACACAGTAACTTCGGGACTTCACACAGTAACTTTTTGACTTTACACAGTCACTTCTTGTGAAACAGAGGATATACGGTGCGAAAACGACTTTAGATACCGGGAATTTACGGATGGAATTGAGAGTTGAGCGGTGGAGTTAGCGTGGATATGGTAGAAATAGTGACTGACAGTCGCAATACGACTGTATCTCAGGTTTACGGCTGTATGGCAGAGGAGAAAAAAAACAGAGGATGGTAACCGTAGATAATGAAACACGGTAGATGATGGTAAGGAATGATAAACATGGAGGGTTTTGAAATTATGGACGGAACGGCTACCTTCTTCGTTTTCTGATTATGGAGTGACACATGGCTTATGAAACGAGAGCAGAGAGACGTAGTGCGTTAGGTTACGTCATTAGGGTACAGGCCCTTAATGACGCACCACCGTAACAGCCATATGTAATTTGAAAACCTGTAGTGATTATGAACTGGTAGACGTGGAGGATTCGGAGATTTGTAGTTGCATGGGAGAAAGGAGAGTGGGTCATCATTACATTAAGTGGCCAATAAAACATAATCCAAGAAAAGTCGCATAATGAAATAACCATAAGTCTAGGTTTTTGAGCATACCTTGAATCATATTTTATTTGGCTTCTGATGATTTATTAACCTTTGTAAACATTTATTGCTAGCATATGATCTTTCTCCTGGTCTTTGATACTTCTGAGCTGTAAACGTTTTCTTCAGACACACTGTGTTTTTTTTTGTGCAGGTACAGAAGGCTGCAGGAAAGCTAATCAGCTGCAGGATCGTCAAACAGCTGCAGAATTGTAGTGAAGTCTTCTTAGCTGCAGAAAAACACTTTAGTTGCCAAAAAAAAACTTTATTAATGAAGTGAAATGGAGTGAAGAAATGAATGGATGAATGGATGAGTGAAAAACAGTGAGGTGGAGTGAAGAAATGAATGTATGAATGGATGAACGAAATAAATGGAATGGAAATGAAAGAGGGAAAGGGAGTTTTTTTTTCTTGGGAAAACATGAGGTGTCAGGTGACCCTGATTTTCACCTTATGTTTTCTGTATGAGACTGCCAATCAGAGATTGGTTTTCAGGCTCATACACTTATTTTTTTCTTTTCCTTTTTTTTTTTTTCTTTTTTTTTTTTCTTTTTTTTTTCTTTTTTTTTTCTTTTTTTTTTTTTCAAATTGAAAGAAACAGAGATTTAGGCTGATGGAGGAGAAGAATTCTTCTCCACCAGCCTCATTCCAGAATCGTCTTGAAATAACTTAACAAACTCTTCTTTTGAGAGTGGCTTGTGGTAGACTTTTAACCGGTGGCCATTCACAATAAAGGGAGTTTGAAGTTCATCGATAGTCTTCACTCTAACTGCTCCGTTATTAAAAACTTCATCAATCTCATATGGGCCAAGCCAATGAGTTTGAAATTTCCCTTTGAAGTCTTTAAATTTCGAATCAAACAATAGTGCCCAATCACCCTTTTGAAACTTCTTTTCTTTGATGTGTCGATCATGCCATTTGCTTCTTTGGTGCTGAACTAGATCGGTTCTTAGAATTGCATCTTGTCTCATTTCATCTAGTTCATTTAACTGGTCCATTCTGTGCTTTTGGGCTTCTGATAAGCTCATCCCCAATTGAACTGCTGTCTTGAAGGTCTTGATTTGGAACTCAATGGGGAACAGGACTTCCTTCCCATAAACAAGTTCATAGGGAGAATGTCCTGTAGTGTTCCTCCATGTAGTTCTGTAGGCCCATAAGGCTTCAGGAAGCCTTTCTGCCCAATCTCTTCTATGAAGATGAACAGTCTTTGTGATGATGCTTTCAAGAACTTTATTTGTAGATTCTACTTGACCATTCGCTTGCGGATGGTATGGAGTAGATGTTCTATGCTTAATCTTATATGCCTCCATCAGCTTTTCCACCATCCTTGATGTAAACTGGCTTCCCTGATCTGTTACAATCTCTCTTGGGACACCAAAACGAGTGAAAATATCCTTGAAAAGAAATTGAACAACTGAATTTTCAGTAGCAGAAGTTAATGCTATAGCTTCTACCCACTTGGTAACATAATCAGTACAAACCAGTATATATCTATTTTGCTTGGATGGCGGATTAATTGGTCCAACAAAATCTAGAGCCCATTTCTCGAAAGGTTCTATGCATACCTGTGGCTGTAGTGGCATTTCATTTGAAAGAGTTGGTCTCCCAGTTCTCTGACAACTGTCACACCTTTTAACATATTGCTTTGCATCCTTAAAGAGAGAAGGCCAATAATATCCTGATGAAAGGATTTTATAAGCAGTCCTCTTATCAGAAAAATGTCCGCCACAAGGTTCGTCATGACATGCTTTAAGGATGTCAGGCATCTCATCCTCTCGTACACATCTTCTGATCATCAAATCTGGCCCTGTTCTGAACAATTCATTAGAGATCCAAGAATAAAGTGAACTATCCTGAATGATTTTCCTTTTCTCATTAGAAAATAAATGTAAAGGTAATTTTCCAGTAACTAAATAATTAGCAATATCAGCATACCAAGGGGTTTTGGTAGTTACTGCAAACAAATACTCATCTGGAAATTTGTCCTCTACCGGAGAGTCCTCATTAGTGTTTTGGATTCTAGACAAGAAGTCAGCTACTGTGTTCTGCTTACCTGGTCGATCTAACACAGTTATGTTGAATTCTTGTAAAAGCAAAAGCCATCTTGTAACTCTACCATTAGTGACTGGTTTGTTCATGAGGTATCTAATGGCAGAGTGATCAGTGTGGACAAAGGTTTCATAGCCAGTTATATAGTGTCTAAACTTGTTTATAGCATGAACAACGGCTAGAAACTCCTTTTCAGTAACAGTATAATTTAACTCAGTTGGAGTCAAATTCTTACTCGTGTAATAAATGGCATAAGGGATCAAATCCTTTTGTCCCAAAACAGCTCCTAAAGCTGTATCTGAAGCATCAGTAGAAATGTGGAAAGGGAGTTTCCAATTTGGACCCCTTAAAATGGGTGCTTCAGATATTCTAGATTTTAAAGCTTCAAAGGCAGATTGACATTCAGGATCCCACTTAAATTCACAATCTTTGGTAAGTAATTTGAAAAGAGGGGATGCTATCTTTGTGAAGTTTTCAATAAATCTTCTGTAGTAACCAGTAAACCCAAGAAAACTTCTAACATCTCTTTGGCAATTTGGAACAGGTAACTTAGAGATGACTTCTACTTTAGATCTATCAACTTTGATTCCATCTCCTGAAATATGATGTCCTAAAACAATCCCTTCAGTAAACATCATAAAACATTTTTCATGACTTAAAGAAAGATTTGTTTCCTTACATCTTACCAGTACTTTTTCCAAATTTGCCAAAGTTTCTTCAAATGTATTACCATAGACTGTGAAATCGTCCATGTAAACCTCTACACAATCATGAATCAGATCTGAGAAAATTCCTAGTACAGCCCTTTGAAATGTGGCTGGTGCATTGCATAAACCAAAAGGGAGTACTCGATAGGCAAATGTCCCCCAAGGACAAGTAAAGGTGGTTTTGTCTTGATCTTCAGGTGCTACCTGAATCTGATTGTAACCACTAAAACCATCCAAGAATGAGAAATACTTTTTACCTGCTAAAGTGTCTAATACCTGATCAATAAAAGGTAGAGGAAAATGATCCTTTAAGGTTGCCTTGTTCAATTCTCGATAGTCAATGCAAACTCTCCATTTACCATTCTTTTTGGGTACTATAACCAAGGGAGAAACCCATTGGCTATCTGAAATGGGGTAAATGAAGTTTACCTTGAGCAATTTCTGAAGTTCTTCTTTCACAATTTCCCTAAGATTTGGATTCATCCGTCTTTGTGGCTGCCTAATAGGTCTGCTGTTTTCTTCAATGTAAATATGATGAATACAAGTCTTAGGGTTGATTCCTTTCATGTCGGTATATTCCCATGCAAAGGCAGTGGAATGTTTTTGCAACAGTTTAGTTAATTCTTCTTGTTGTAGTCTTTCCAAGTTTTTGTTAATGTTTAATGTTTTTCCTGGAAAGATTTCAACTGAAGAACTACCAAACTCTTCCATTGAGAAGAGAGACATTTGTCTAGAGGAGAGATATTCAATATCTACATCTAACTGGAATTGTGAAGAGTCATATTCTAAAGGTGCCTCAAAATTTTCTAATGTATTTAGAATTTGACTGTCCTCACTGATTTCAGAGATGGTTAGAACAGGTTGAAGAGTTTCCTCATCATTAATCCACTCATCTTCTCCTATTTCTGTTATTGCCTTTGCGGGAGGATACAAGTTGAATTTCTTGGTAGAATTACCATCTGATATATACATGTCTCCCGACCTACAACTTATGAAAGCATCAGCTGTGGCCAGCCAAGGTCTTCCTAAAATAAGAGGATGTCCTCCTAGATTGTTCTTGGGAGTTAAAATCATAAAATCAACTGGATACTCCCAAGAGTCTAGTGAGACTGGAATGTCTTCCAATACACCATCAGGTTTAATGATTGATCTGTCTGCAAGTTGCAGCAAAGTAGGTGTAAAGAGAAGATTAGGAAGTTTTAACTGATCCATGGTCTGTCTACTCATAATGTTGATAGCGGCTCCTAAGTCAATCAAAGTATTTGGGATTTCAACCCCATTAATATGAGTTTTAACAATAGGGCTACCGGGATCTACATATTTTTGCATGGTAATTTTACCCATCATAATGTCTGCAATCTTTCCAACTAGATGTATCCTTTTTGTGTCTCTGGTTCTTTTTATTGTTTTTTTCAAACTCATCTCCTTTATTGTCTTTGCTAGAATGGGAATCTCTTTAATGGCTGTTAACAAGGGGATCTTGATACAGACATTTTTTAATTCATCTAGAAAGCTATAGTCAGGCAACCAAATCTGCTTCTCCACTCCTTTATCAATTTGCAATCTTTCAGGAAAAGGAGGAATAGTTGAAGATGTAGGTTGCTCTACTAAGGGAGTTGATTCTTTTTCTTTTTCTTTAATGCTTGGGTTTTGAAGGGATACTTCAGAACCTTTATTGGCTTTGAGAGATTCTTCCTCAGAAATGCTTGGTTCTTGAATACTTGTAGAAGGTTGGTCTAAGATTCTACCTGATCTGAGTTGGACCTCATTGAGAGGGACAACCATATAGGTAGGGAATGGTTGACCTTCCATAAGTGGTTGACCTTCCATCACATAAGCATTTTGAGGATTCCTATTATTGGGGTTTGGTTGAGGTTGAGAGGGAAGTTGATTTGGCCTCTGCTGAGATTGTAACAAGAGTTGAGAATTTTGATTTTGTGGAGGAGATTGTTGTTGAGGGAATGGTAATGACAATTGTTGACCTTGATTTGGAAGTTGGGGAGCTTGCTGATTCTGAAAGGATTGAGGATATTGATAGAATTGGGCAAATCTCCCATAAGGATTTTGTATTTGCATGCTTTGCAACCATGCTTGTAAAGGATTTTGTGGTTGTGACCAAGGTTGTTGCCAAGGATTCCAATTTGGTGGGGGCTGGAAATTCATAGAGTTGTTAGACCCTTGATTTTGCTGCCCCTGCCAAGGTTTCCTTGCAACAAAACAAAGAGATTCAAGCGTACTTGGATCTTCTTGAAAGACTGCTTTGAGGCCAGGGATTGAAGGACATTCCTTGGTCTCATGGGTTTCTGAGCAAATTACACAGGTTTCCACAACTTGTGCTTCCAAGGGACATTCCCTTAAAGCATGCTTCTTTCTACACTTCGGGCAAAATATGGTCATAGCCTCGGCTTCTGCCTTTTGTTTATTCTGAATCTTAAGGGTATCAATTTGTTCACTAAGACTCCCTAAGATGTCAGTTTTAAATTCATCTAGCATATTACCGATTTCAGCCCTACTCACTGATCCTGTTGCAGATTTATTTGCCCTAAGGAGAGAAGGATCTCTAGGCCCTTTTTGAGTTTTTGATTTGCCTCTTGAGAGATGGGTACATAGTTCTGCTATCTCACTGAGAGGAAGTTGAGAAATATCCCCTTTCCCCATCATGTTTAAGATATCTATCCACTCATCCCTAATGGCTTTTAATAAGAGGGCTTTTAAGGTCTCTTCATCCAAGGTGCTCATTTTTGCTCTTTTTAGATTATATTGAAATCTCTCAAGTAAATCTTCTAAGCTCTCATCTTCTTTTTGCATCATTTTAAAAACTTCTCCCTTATGATCAGTAGGCATACAATAGTCCAAATACCTATCCAAAAAGGTTTGTTTCATTTCATCCCAGGTCCTAATGGACTGAGTAACTAATCCCATGAACCATTTCAAAGCTTGATCTTTTAATGTTGATGGGAACAGTTTGAGTTTCTGAGTATCATCCAGATAGTCATAAGTTCGACACACAACTTCAAATTCAAACAAGAATGTTTCAGGGTCCTCAGTTCTTAATCCATGAAAATTTGGGAGGACGGATGGTGATATGTTTTTCATGGTGGCTCGGGAGTCCTCATCAACAATGGGAAACCCAAATGTGTTATCCCCATCTCTATTTCCTCCAATGGGACCTCTACCTCCTCCATTGTTATTGTTATTTCCTCCTCCTCCTCTACCTCTACCTCTACCGCCTCCTTCTTCTTCTGCCATGATGATTCTCCTAGGGATTTCAAAATCTTCTGGTTCTTCTACAAAGGGTGAATGAGAAGAGATTTCTCCTTCCTCTTCAGGTGAGTCTATTTCCTCAATTACAATTGGTTGTCTGGTAGGGGAAAGAGAAGAGTCTCTTCCTAGTTCAAACTCAATAGAAGGTATAGGAGAGTCAACTCTTGGTTCTTGAATTTCAGGACTAGGAGTTTCGGTTGGAGATAAGGGAGGTATCTCTTGTCTATCTCTTGAAGCAGATGGACTTGTAAAAATTGAACTTCGAGCTCTAGCTAAAAACCTTCCCCTAGAATCTCTAGCTCTATGCATGTCATTTTTATTTTATCCTCAAGTCAAGTTAAATAGTTCCTTTTCTGATCTTCCAGTTCACTCTAGGTGCAAGAAGAGAGCATACTTAAGAAACTATTAGATTAATAACTTTCTCCTTTCTGATCCTCCAGATCACTTCAAAGTGCAAGAGGAGAGCATACTTAGATAGGTTATTAATTGCTTTCCTTGAAGTTGTTGTTTTTTTTTTTATTTTTTCTTCTAAGAATATGGCTACTTAATTTCACTTCCCCGGCAACGGCGCCAAAATGTTTAGTCAATTTAGTGTTAGCTAAATTGCTAGTATTTATTGTCAACCCGGGGCTCGTAAGCTGATGAAGTGAAGGTGTACTATATGTACTTAAGTATCCTCTTAGAGTTTTTCTTATCGTTGGGTTGTTGTTGTGGTTAATTAAGTTCCTAGATGGAATGAGAATTTATAAACAAGTGAGTGATGGTGTGTGTGTAAGTGAATTCTAAATGAGTGGAAGTGTGTGTTGAGTGATTTCTAACTATTTGCTTGAAAGGAAATACTTGGAAATAAATGAAATTGAAATGACTTGAAATAAACTTTGAAAGTAAATGACCACTACCAATGGTACTAGACACCGTTCAAGTTGTTGCCAAATAAAGGAAAAAGAATCACTTTTAGAACCCAAGAATGAAAGATGATCTCTTTCTAACTCAATGCCTCAAAGCACATGTACTGTGTAAAGCACGGAAAGAAAGTAGCTTAAGTGGAATTATAAAAGTGAGAAAAATATGCTTGAAAGACTAATGATAATAATATGCTATTCCTAATACTCTACTTCAGCCATATGTACTATGGGAAGCATGATTAGAAAGTAGTGAGGAAATAGTCTAGGAAACACTTTAAAATCAAAACTTCTACTTTAAAGACTAGTGGTAATGATTTACTCTTTCTAACTCAATACTTCAAAGCACATGTACTGTGTAAAGTAAGGAAAGAAAGTAGTTTAAAAACAGTCCAAAAAGTACCCAAACAAGCTGCAAGTTAGTAATATTTTGATCTTGAAAGATGTTAGCTTATGATGAAGATCATGCATATATGTAAACAGCTCTTTGAGAAATAAATTTAAAAACTAGCTATAAAGGCAAAAACAACACTTGAATTGTCAACTTAAAATACCATCAGCTGCAAAGCAAACACAACACATATAAAAATAAATCCCGGGCAAAAAGGAACCTGCAAAAGATAACACTGATCAGCTGAAAATAAAAGAAGACAAGTAAACAAAACTATACATTTTCAAGAAAGCAAATAAGGAAATGATAAAATGCTGCACAAGAAATACTCTACAAAAGGCTGAGATGGGCAGGGGCCCTCTGTCCATTCAACCATAAAAGACTTCAAATAGCTGGAAACTTCAAAACAGTGCTTGTATTTATTACTCCATTTGCAACAGGTCACAAAATAGAGTGCTGGAAAAAAAACAGAGTTTACAACCGCTCCTTAATTCAACACATTACAGCAAAATATTACCAATCAAAAAGTCTTTTGAGCGTACGCAGACGCATCAATTTATAGGCTTTTCTAACCTATCTACGTGTACAACTAGTTAACAGAAAAACGAAAGACAGTCATGCGTATTAAAGGTCTGTTTTGACACATCACGGTTGCATAACGAGTTTGATGGTTCCTGTCATCATGGATCATAAATCCTGGTTGGATTGTGTTCCCTATCGCCTTCAGAACTTGGACAAATCGCCATTGGAGATGCCGTGACCGAACAGCCTTCAAACACCGTTGAACCACTTTGAGTTGACCGTGGTTAAACCTGCTTTGACCATGGCTGAAGGTGACGTGTATGGTTGAAACAATAGGATAGGAACCTCGACCATGATGATATCTAGGTGCCCATGTGGCCCGTCTAGCAATCTGACACGTGGATCATAGTGTTTAACAAAATGGCTGCAGGATCTCCAGATAGCTGCGGGATCATCAGATAGCTGCGGGATCCTGTAAGTATGTCAAAAAAACTAAACAAATAATCATCCATTAGCAAACTTGCTTGATCATGCTTATTGACACTGAATGTAATGATCTGAGAGGTTTTATGGTGGAAATGAGGCAAAAGTGAAGGAAAGATAAGGAAAAGTGAAGGAAAATGGTAGACAAATGGGTGTAAAATAGAGGTTCTACATCTTGTGCGATAAATCTTCTTCCTTCTCTTTTCCCTCCATCTATATCTATATCTCCCTTTATCTCCCCTTCTTTGTCACTCTATCTCAACCCCCCCAAACACAGATGATCTCTCTCTCCATATCTCTCTCCCCCTCCCTCCCTTCCTCTATCTATCTCTCTCTTCACTTCCCATCTACATCTCTATCTACATCTCGCTTTCCCTTGGCTATATATATCAGCCCGAAATCATACACACTCTTTCGCCATGTCTATTTATCACTCCATCCCTCTTCCTCTCCCTCTCACTCTCACCCCCTTTTATTTCTCTTCCCTCTTGCTCTCTTGTCTCCCTCTATCTCTTTTCCTTATCACTCCCTCTCTCTTTCTCTCCAACTTTCTCTCTCTATGTATTTTTTCTTACCTACATCTCTCTCCCCCTCCAACTCCCTCCCTCTCCCTCACTCTATCCTCTCTCATGTACTTTCTCTCTTTCTTCCTGTCTGTCCCTTCTCTCCCACCTCACTCTTTCCCCCCAACTCTCACTTTCCCCACAAACTCTGTCATCATCTCCCTCCCTCTCTCCTCTCTAATTCTCTCCTCACTTCCTTCCATGTCTCCTTATTTTTCTCTCTATCTCACACAAAAACATACACACTCTCTCTCCATCTCTTCCTTCTCACTTCCTCTTTATCTCTCTCTCTCCACTTTTCTCTCTTTCTGTATTTATTCTTCACTCCCTCTCTCCCCAAACAACTCTATTTCTTTATCCCTCTCTCTCTCCTCCTCTCTCTCTCTTACCCTTCTCTCCCTCTCTCACTCCTCTCTTTCTCTCTCTCTCTTCATACCTCCTCTTCCCTCTCCTTCATTGTATCTCCTCCTCTCCCTTGGCACTCCCCTTATCTCCCCACATCTATCACTCTATGTCTTTGTTCTTTCCTCCATAGATATCTAGAGTTAGTATATATCATGATATATATATATATATATATATATATATATATATATATATATATAGATATATATATATATTATACTATAACAAATTTAATATTCTATTAATCCAAAGCTATTAAATTGAATAGTATTAATATTATAATATGAATATTCGATTTAATGATGGTTTTACATGGCATGATAGCAAAATTTATAATAAAACTACATCAAATTAATATTTTCAAATATTATGACTTAGATGTGGAAATATTTATGTCTTTAAAGATTTTCATATATCCCTATGATATGGATTTTCCTTTTAAAGACTCATTTGACAAATGTTTAGTTAAAGGGAATACTAAAATATTTTGGAGCAAGATTTTCGACTCTTTTTGTTGAATTACCATTTTTCTTTTTATTTAAGAAATGGCATTCACTTTAGTAAAGAGAAAAAATGTTTCAAATTTTACTTAATTTGGAATTTTAATGTGGTAAAAAAATTGTTAAACATAAATTTATGATCCATTCAGATTCACATATATGGTAAAGGAACTATTAAACACATGAGATGATTTAATATCCATTCAAATGCATAGTTATATTTTCATAATTAGTCTTATTCCATAAATAAAATAAAAAACCATATATATCAACCTAGATCCATCTTAACACCAGACCTATAAAACATTGAGAGGGATCAAGTATCTCGAGGTGCAAGCCTATTTTTTTAGTGAAAAACTTGAGGAAAGGTTTCAACTCGAGATATTTGATCCCTATCGGTGCTTGATACATCCGGTGTTAAAATGGATCTAGCCTGGTTTCAGTCATGTGTGATCATACAAAATTTGCTAAACATATAATTATTTTGATCATTTTAAATATGGTAAATATGTCTAAGGTTAACTGTTCAATTTAATTTAAAATTTTCTTAGTTACCTTAGTTTGTTGGGATGAGAGAAACTGTCAGTAACTTGAATGATGAAATAAAATTTTGATTGCAAAGTGTCAATGTAACAATTTTGATTGATAGAAAATGTGAATAATAAGAATATAGTCAATTACAAACAATATTCATTGTGATCAATCTGAAACAATTTTTCTTCTACCATTCTTATTGTCACACCTATTAGTTTTTCCATTTTCTGATATCGATCATATGAAAAGAGTAGTTGGAATCACAGATCATTCAAATATTTAACTCGAGCTATTGTAATAAAACACATACCTTGTCTATGTTTCTCTCCAATATTAATAGTAGTTTTCTCCAAAGTCAATCATTGTGACTTATAGACTACTAAACTCCAAATAATTTTCAGTGTAGTTATTTTCTCTTACCGTGTTTGAATGCAAAGTAATTAACAATGTTAAATGATAGAAAATGGGAATAATAAGAATGTAACCAATTATAAATAATTTATAGTTTCAAGAAGCAAACATTTCGGGTAAGCAAACATTTTATTTAGGATGAATATTCAAAAATTATATTTATGGATGAATTATAGTAACACATAAGTCAATGCACGTCATGGATAATTTGTATGTGCTTACAGAGACAGAGAGTGTGTGTATGTTTTTGGGGGTGAGGAGGATAGACAAGGGGAGATAGAGATGTATATGGGGGGTGGGGAGAGAGGGAAGAAGAGAGAGGAAAATATGCGTTTTGGGGGTGATAAGGAGTGACAAGGGGAGATAGAGATATAGATGATGGGAGAGAGATGGAAGAAGAGAGAGGAAAAGACATGGAGGGAGAAAGATATATATATATATATATATATATATATATATATATATATATATATATATATGTGGAGAGAAATTTTAGGGAGACAAAGAAGGGGAAGAGAGAGAGAGAGAGGGAGCGGAAAGGGAGAGATTTTGTATGCTTAGGGGGTGAGATAGGGATAGAGAAGGAGAGACAATGGAGTAGGTAGATATGTGCTTACATTGAAATCAATGTACACTATTAATCTAATTACTTTGAAATTAATGTACATCATACATTTAGTTGCATCTGTAGCACCCCTCCCTTGTGTACGAAATTATCGTAAACCTAAGCTATGTTAAACCTAGGTGTGATATTCTCCCTTCTGTGTTAAATGTTTGTAAACCTAAGCTGATGAAAGCTAGGGTTGATACCCTTCTTGGTGGGTTGAACTATTCTAAACGTAAGCTAAGAAATCTAGGTGATATGCAGTATGAAAAGCAAATGTGTTATTAGATAAATTAATAAAATAAATCACTTAGAGGGTGGAGCACCAAGAGAGAGGAGATTCTTGCCAAATCCCATGAGGAATGGGATAGAGATGAATATTTCATGATAAATCTTATAGATGTGATTCTAGATAAGCTTCGATGGATTGGATATCCATCATATGGATGTGAGATAAAGATCCGTTGGACATAAATCTTTGCAGGAGATAAAGGCAATCTTTTATGTGGAAAAGCATCATGGGAGATAAAGATGAATACCTAGGAAAATGAAAAATACATAAAGCGAGAAGCCACTAATGGTAACTAAATCATGAAAGAGGATATTAAATAACCAGTGCATCGATCAATTAAGGATAGTTGATCCTTGAAAATGTCTTTGGCTTGGGGGGAATCAAAGGTGATCCATGGTTGGGTGGTGGTGCTCCTCCCTCCAAGTGAGGTTTTTAGTTTGTGTCACATGTGTGGAATGGATGTATGATGATTCTTACTCTTTCCATGTTCTAGTTCCAGTTTGCTTATGAGAAGATTTTATTAAGTCTCTATTATTGTTCTAGTTTTTCTAGGAGACGATTGCCTAAGTTTCCTCGGCATGAGAATGTTTGAATGAATTACATGTGTTTGTATACTAATGGATTTATTAGGATGTTAAATCCTACAATTCAGATATATGATTACTTAATTTCCTCTTTTACATGAATGATGGATTTAATAATGCATGTAACTGTCATGTGCTCTCATATGCATATCGAATTTATTAAGATTATCTTTACAGTGGTAAGAAAGAGTAACATGCTTTAGTGTTTTGCAAATGTTCATGCATGTGGAACAATTATGGGGGACTTTCTTCCATAGTACTATCAAAGGTCCACCATGGTCTAAGTCGTGCATAATGAAATTAGTTGTTGCTGCATACGTCATAAGGAATTGATTGTACATATTTTAGTTAAGCATATATGGGTGTGTAAGATATCTAGTGAAATTGACTTGAATATCACTAGGTTACTGACAGTACCTAGTGTGCCTATAATGAGAAATATCTCTAAGGAAATTTGTATAGGTTGCATACTATGGTTAGTTCCGTCTTCATATACTAAATCATGATTATTAGAAATCAGACACATAAGCCTTCACAATAGGTTTAAAATACCATACTACAACCACTATATAATTAAATTGATAATGAGTGTGGATTCTATTATAGAATTACTAATGATGATATAAGGGCGGATAAAGATACCCTTGCTAGTATTTCATCTTAAGGATTAAATATAGAAAAAAATTACAAAATGGGAGCTTAGGAGATAAATTCCAGGGTAGGCTAATGAGGTTCATTACAAATGGTATCAGAGCAAGGTTCAAACTTTACAACCTATGGACTTATCCACCCCGTAGCATTTTCATTGATGAGGTAATTATAAAATGTCTAAAAGAAACATAACCCCAAAAGAAATTTAAGCATGGAAATCATAACGCCCAAAGAAATTAGGATTTTGTATAATCTCTCGGGTATTATAGGATCAATAACATGTTCCTTTTTCAAAATATTTAAAACGAAGAAGGTTTTTATACAGCCTTATTAAACAAACGTTTAAATTGATTAAGACCTGAAGAAATTCACTTTTTTGATACAATGTTATCAATCAAGCAGGGAGGCTTGCATTAGGTTGTAATATATAAATTATGTTGAAGATAATATGAAGAAAATGTTAGAATTATTTACGTATTGCAGTAATATATGATAAAGAATTCAAATATTAACCTAGTCATTGAAGGTTCGATAATAAATATTTACTTTGATATATATACATATTGGCATTTAAACTAATGAGGATTGTATCCATTAACCGGAATAGTAAAGTGGACAATAAATGCATGCACTAATCAGCTATGTGATGGTTGAATAAACACTGCGGAAAGGCAGATGACGAAAGTCTGCCATACGATTGGGGATGGTTTAAAAAATTCGACGAAATTTGACTTTGGTTGAAAATAAGAACTATACATTAATGGGATTAACCAGTTAATGGATTCAACCACTATTTAATAGATGTTGTGCATCACTCGATGAGTGTGTATAACAAGGTTTACAGATCTCGTTGAATGCAGTTGTGGAACCAAGTTTATTACCGATAACCCGTTTGTCGAATATTCACATCCAACGATTAGACATCTTGATGCTAAGGATGTTCATTCTTATGGAGATTAGTTAACCTCCATGTAGTGTGGAATTACAACCTAATCATTGGTGTTGAAATGGTAATTTCAACGCAGCGGCAACATCGCCAGAATCCGTTGAGCATATACGCCTGGAACTTCTCGGACCAGCTTTCCGATGAAGGAATAATCCGGCAAGGAGCTCCGAGAAAATATGGAGCTGACACGTGGTTTACCACTGACGTAACGCAACGTAAGTTTCTCGGGAGGTATTGTTCAGTCACATGATGTCCTCCGATATTGTTGTCAGCCGTCCGATGGGGCTCTTCGTTCTCCGCCGTCGATCTCTGAAGATGCAGTCAGCCCGCATCAAATCAATGTTTGCGTGGAGTGAAAACTCAAATCTGTTGACCGCCACTCCTACCTGCATACGAGCCTGCAACGATTTAAATGCTTGCGTGGAGTAAAAACAAGTTGGGTTGACCGCAGGTTTTATTAACGCATTTAATAAATTGTAATAGTGGTGGATAGAACTCTTTAGTTTCTATTACGGCATGTAAATTTAATGTTTGTTCTTTGGGAGTCGTAGTTTTTTATGCCTTGTGTTTTAGCATTAATATAATATATATAACGAGCCAAAAATGAAATATGCTCGTGTGTTGTAATTTGTGTTGAGCATTTTTTTTTGTAATATGAGAGCTGGGGGAGCGTTTTAAAGAAAAGAGAGAGTGCACAGCAGTGCATGAAGAAAATAGCGAAATGTTATTGTTGCACATGAGATTTGTGTAAAGCGCAGCAGCGAAAGAGCAGGGAGTGCTCAGAATGAAGACCAGCAGAATGAAGCATGTGAAGACATTGCACAATAGTGCATAGATTTTTTAATGAAGTGGATTTGCATTGAAATGCAAAAGAAAAGAACGCATAAGTTTTTTTTTGTTTTTTTTTGTAATGTGAAAACCCAGGAATGTAAAACAAAAGGATTTCACTCAGATGTAAATGTAAATTTATTTTACAAAAGTATGTGTAAAATGTTTTTCACAGCAGTGAATGTAAAAAGGGTTTTACAGCAGTAAACCCAGCACAGTGAAATCTCAGGTGGAGAGAAAAGACAGTGTTTTTGTTTTTGATGGGTGAATGTAAGTTTTGTTAAATCCCTTTCAGCAAAGAGGATGAATGTGTATCAGGCATGTATTTGTATCAGGCATGTATTTTAATGAATAGAAATGTTTTATGGCTATGTAATACTCTGTTCTGAGAATTTTATTTAAAAGCTTCCCTGTGCATAAGGATCCTGGAACAGAGGAAACTGGAACAGAGAAAACAGAGCATTGGCTCTGTGGTGTTTGTTTGTCTGGTTTTGGTATTTTCCCACTGAAAAATACCCAACAATTGGACGCTTCATAAAGAAGAGAAGGGACAGATATAGGTTACTGGTTGAGTAGGCCATTCAACATAAGACCGAGACATGGCCATGGACTATGTCATGGAGCTCCACAAGATACATAAACGATTTTTTAACAAAACATGCCCTTGATCACTCAAATTAGAAGCCGGTTGTTTAAACCAAACCGAGGGGATAGAACGCGGGTTCCATTGAGAAAACAATGCAGAATGGTGATTGTTAGAAGAAAAACTTGATTAATTAAAGTAAATATATGTATACCATTTCAGGATGAATGGTTGCAGAAGGACGAGAGCTATGACTACCATCAATGATTAATGGACATTAGCATGCCTAAGTGAAGGAAGGTATGGGTGAATTATCGGTTGTTTGTCATGGAAACAAATTAATTGTTAATGATAACAAAAAAAAATTAATCATCAATGCCGATAAGGATAAGGTGTGAATCCCCAACACCAAACCTTGGCTCTTGCGGTTTCTATTATGCTATCTACAATTACCACAAGAGTGGAAGGAATAAAAATCAAAACGGAGTGAATAATTACACCCGAAGAATTATTATCATCAGAGATTGTTATGCAACTTGTTGAAAAGGAGGGAAACTGATATCGATTGTTGTTTCTTTTTGTTTTACTTCTTTCGCATGCCTTTTCCTACTTTAGAATTATGTGAGTTGGCCACATAACACACACTGTCATAGGGAAAAGCTATAGTCGATGTTTCCTTATTCAACTATCCGATGGAAGCGTAGGTGCCAAGTTGAAGTGATCATTCAAGTTAAGAAACATCCTTGCAACCGGATTAAAAAAAAAAAATAACTTGAAAGCTAGCATAATGCTTATCCCTGTCATCTTATCCTCCAATGGATAGAGGATATGCCTTGCTTAAATTCTTAGAAAAATTATCAATCCTATAGCTGTAAGAGCCTCTGACTTCGCAACCTGATTTGGTGTTGCCTTATAAAGTGAAAGTATGAGGACAATTGGTTTGAAAGATTAAGAAAAGAGGGTTTCTTGGCTATATATAATAGCAACGCTTACCTAAATGCATCTCCTAGAACACCGAATAAAATACCTATTCAGTGTTCTCTACTGGCGTTTCATGTAAAAAATGTCGAGAATGCGTTGGTTCTGCAGAGCCTCACGAAAAATCGAGCTCGAAGTTGGCGAACTCAATTATGCACCGATATGTAGTTGATGTAACTCTTCTCCATCCAACCTATATATGTTCCTCTTCCTTGCTCACAAGGTTTTTGCATGGGTTAGTATCTCTTTTTGCACTCTATGGACTGATTTGTATGCATTTATTTCCCTATGTGGCTTTATTAGTTTTCAAGTCAAAGCTTATAATGTCTGCACCATCGGATTACCAGTGCAGGGAGAGAGAGAAACTTTGGTTCACATTATTACCTATTAATTTTAATATTCATTTCAATGACTATCAATTTAAATAAATGAAGGTTTTAGTCTTTATGAACCATTAAAAATAAGTGTTCATTTTTCTTGTTATTTATCGAGTATCAGACATGGGGTTACGATTTTATACATCTGCCAGAGATGGGTAATGGAAGAACTCAAGGCCTTACCTCCTTGCTTGCAAGTCACAGGTTCTTGTTACAGTTGGGAAATTTTTCAGTGTTTTCTTGTACACAATAAAATAACCAGTGAAAAATTTTCATGATAGAAAACCCAAAGCTGTTTTTTCCATCCATGTAATTGCAAATTGGAACGGATATGTAGGAGTGGCTCCTGAACAATGTGGATATCCTCAATAATATTACGAAATCATCTATGTTGCTGATAACAGAATAATATTTAGTATATTCATTCATGGTTTGAATTCAAAGGTGGTACTTGGAAATTTTAAGGTAAATTCGCATATTCCGCCTTTAAAATATCACACTTAATAGACATGACTATATATTTAAGAATTCACTAAAATTTTGAGTATGTATGGATTTTAACCTTTAATGAGGCTTCATTTCTGAATATGAACAATGGATTCTCTGTAATTCAAAACCTCTTGGATTGATACAACACATTCAATGATTTGTCTACCCTCTAGTGGCTGACAGTCAGTGGTGGACTGTCATGAGAAATATCTGCATAAGCACGATGATTGAATTCATTTGGTTGCTTGTATATTGCTGATTCGATGTACAGTTATGGATGATGTATGTGTAACAGGTTTTGTGAGGGAAGGTTAAGGGTATGGCACTGTTGTTGCTGTAGCTACCAACATGCTGCTCTTATCCTCCTGGTGGAGGAAGTCGCAGTGGCCCAAGGGACTAAGGTAGCCCTGTAGGTGGTGGATTGGATGGAAGGAGTAGCCTGTGATGTTTTGTTGAGATGATGAGTTGGTGCAACATCAATAGGCTCTGGAGCTGACCTCACTAAATGCAATTGAACAGAGAAAGGAGACTCTGACAGAATCGAACATTAACATTTTTGGTACAAGGTCGTTATGTGTTGACGATCATATATATATGTCTGTTGATATAAATATATTCAATGAGTTTCATTCTAATTATCTATGAGAATCAAAGCAGGTAAATAAATAAGTTAATTGAATTAATGATGGGAATGTCGATTTTTTTTATTCGGTTTAGCAATTGAAGGGTGCTGACATTTATTGGTGGGTTTTATCTCCTTTACAATCACATTTACTTATATATATATACTACCCGCTACATGACACGTTAGCACCATATTTAAAATGTACAGTGAAGAAGTCAGTTTATGCACTCTTGTGGCCACCACCTTCAAAGTGTACTTGGTGAACCAATTTGAATATCAATGAAAGATGTTTGGAAAGAAATATTATTCGCTTAGGTAAAAGAGCTGAGCCAAACAAGCCACTAACCAAAGAGTGAGAAGTGAAAACAAAAGAGAAGGTAAAGTGCCATAAGTTAATGTTTCATTGTAATTTCCTTTTCAATTGCCTGGTTAGATATTGCCCCAGGACCTAAGAAAGAAATGATATGGACATAAACAATGCATTGTGCCCCTAAAATAAGAAAGGGCGACTAATGTGAGAACATAAATAACACATCGTATGCGAGGAAAGATTTGCGAGGAAAAGAAATGAAGACATCACATATTTCACATGATTGTTGTAAATATTGATTATCAATATGCGCACATTAATGAAATGTTTTTATTGCGCGAACATTAAGTAAAGTTTTAATTTGGAACTTAATCATCACTATGTTTAGTATGGAACATAATATGATTTTAACGGATAACTATATACATATTTATATTCATGATAAGAACTGGATGTAAATAAGGAAAATTTGGGCAAAATTAGTATTATGAATGGTGAAGCGAAACTAGAAAGTTTTTTCTTAAAACCTCTAACACAAACCATAGCATGTACTAGTTGATGAACCTTGTATAAAACTATATTCAGTAAGAGATTTAAATAAGGATTGGTAAATCAAAACAAATCTCACCTAATACATGAAAGGAGGATTACATAATGGAGGAAGTCCATTGTCATATCTAGACTTAATTATTGTATGTATATATATACCTATGCCTTGCCATGGATAGATTTACATGTTCTTACCATACTCTGGTTAAGTAATCATTAAGATAAACATGTTGAAGAAGAACATGCTTAATATCCATGCATATTAATGAGTTATATGAATTTACCATGAAAGAACATGTGTGTGCAGTATTATAGACTTGTAAGAATATTGTATTTATCAAATGGTAGGATGGTCTTGATGTTATGCATCAATATAAGAAAGAGTCTTGAGTCTAACTCAAGCTATATATGCATATGTTGTTATCTACCAATAGTAAATAGGTAAAGGATGCATGACTATGTTCAGAGCCAAGCGGGACATAGAAATTGAATGTTATTAATCTTACTAACAACAAAAGTCTTATAACTAAAGTTTCTATATCATGAAATATGGAGAAAATGCCTTAAAAGTAATGTTGCTCAATTTTTAATACATATCGGAGGAAGATATCATTACTTGAGTGGCACACTTACATATCTTGCCTTCACAAATGTAAGAATCATAATTCTCATAAAACTAGATTATGATTCTGGTCAGAGATTAAACTATGGTCATCATGCTATAAAAATAACTTATAAATGGTATAATTGCTATGAAAGTATTATACCAAAGAAAAGGATGGTGAGAACATGTTATGGTGAGAACATGATATATAACGTGCACAGTTTGTCATTCAAATTAATCTTTTGGTTAATGCGTCTACATACAATGTGATTTGTTCTTCAGTTGGAAGAAAGTATGGTTAAGGGGAAATTTAACTTAACAGATTTCGAGGAAATATGGATTTTTTGATGGACATGCATAATAGTAATTGATGAAGTAGCAGAAATGGTATAAACCACTAGGTCAATTAAATGGTATCCAACAATCCATTTAAAACGGATTGATATCATATAAATAAAAAAATGCATAATTTATATCAAGCAATTTTGAGAGGTCCTCTTATTGGATTTCATTGATAAGATGTCTCGACAACATAAGGAAATGTTGTGTAATTCAAACAAGAATTCATAAAGTAGATAACTCATCTTTTGGTAAAGGGTGATTTAATGTTAAGGATGAGCTCACATGTAAATACCTTGAGATCATAAACACTTACAACTACAAGGAGTGTAGTTTTGAAAGTAGTAAAAACTTTCATGCATAACTACACTGAATTATACATAGCCAACAGGTTGTTGAGGCATAAAAAGGGAAAAAGTAAAACATAAGAGGTGAATTAATGATCTGATGAATATTAAATTTCAACAGCTATGAGTTAATAGTCTCCTTTATAACATTAAGAAGAAGGTATGATTAAGATGAAAATATGCATGAATACAATACTATGCGACTGATATTGTAACCGCATGACATCTGCAATTGATTTAAACATGAGATAAAACTTTCTTAATTACATAGATGAACAATCATAAATGAATGATGGTATGATGCTAACATGGTGGAAATATATGTGGATAAAGTTTATGTTATGCAGGTGATACCATGAGGATGGTATTATAGGGTATACCACAGCTGGACTATGTATAACAGTACATATGGGACCATATGACTACACATGCTACAAGGTTTAAAAATGAAATGTCTATTAGTGTGTATAACATACCTTGTGTGCAGGTATGCATAGAGTCATTGGATAGAGGTCTGGCTAGGTAAACTAGCCTCGAGGTTACCTAGAAGAAGGAAAGTAAGTTTGGTATAAGTAACTGTGGTTAATCGCGGTTTGGCATACATACAATTATGATGAATATATATATGATGATGAATATATTGTTATTTGAACTAATTTTTTATGACCTTACAAGAATATTAATGTGGAAAGTATGTTAACTGATGTATTGTATGCAGAGAGATTGCGAGAAGTAGGTGTTCGATAAGAATACAAAGGCTTCAAAGAATGCAAGCAGAGAACATGCATTCTTCAGATAAAATAAATGATAAACAATAGCTGCTTTAATAATATTAAGTAACAAATTATGATATTTATCATAGTTAAACTTTTGCATCTATAAATTCTCACAAATGTTTTGAAAAAATGTTACAAGTAGCTATGAAAGGAGAGCACTCCTTGATACTGATGTATACATGGAAGGAGAGGTGCTAGGACCACTCCTTGTGACCAATGTAGATCAGTAAAATTGCATCAGATGGCAGAGACATGAGAGTTGTTGATTCAGAAACAATATATCTGTGAACGAGCACATGATGCAATGATACACCGAGGATGGTGTAAAATTTAAAGGGTGGAGTATGTAACACACCTCCCTTGTGTACTAAATTATTGTAAACCTAAGTTAAGTTAAAGCTAGGTGTGATATTCTCCCTTGTGTGTTAAATGCTTATAAACATGAGGTGAGGAAAGCTAGGTTTGATACACTCCTTGGTGTGTTTAACTATTCTAAACCTAAGCTGATAAAGCTACATGATATGTTATATGAAAAGAAAATGTGTGATTAAATAAATTAATAAAATAAATCACTTGGAGGGTGGAGCACTACGAGAGAGGTGATGCTTGCCAAATCCCATGAGGAATGGGATAGAAATGAATCTTTCATGATAAAGCTTATAGATGTGATTCTAGATAAACTTGGATGGTTTGGATATCTATCGAATGGATGGGAGATAAAGATCCATCAGACAGAAAAGATTTGTGGGAGATAAAGGCAAGCTTTTATGTGGAAAAGCGTTGTGGGAGATAAAGACGATATTTTTCGGAAGATAACTAGGCAAATGGAAAAATGCATAAAGTGGGATGCCACTAATGGTAACTAAATCATGAAAGAGGGTATTAAATGCCCAGTGCATCGGTCAATTAAGGACAATTGATCCTTGCCAAGATATTTGGCTTGGGGGAATTAAAGGTGATTCATGGCTGGGTGGTGGTGCTCCTCCCTCCAAGTGAGGTTTTTAGTTGGTGCCATATGCATGGAATGTCTGTATGATGATTCTTACTATTTCCCTGTTTTAGCTCTAGTTTGTTTATGAGAAGATTTTATTAAGTGTTTGTTATTGTTCAAATTATTCTATGAGATGATTGCCTAAGTTTCCTCACCATGATAATGTTTGAGTGAATTACATGTGTTTGTGTACTAATGGATTTATTAGGATGTTAAATCCTACAATTCAGATATATGGATTTCTTAATTTCCTCTTTTATAGAAATGAAGGATTTAATAATGCATTTAATTTTTGTGTTCTCTCATATGCATATTGAAGCTATTGAAATTATCTTTACAGTGGTAAGAAAGAGTACCATGCTTTAATGTTTGGCAGATGTTCATGCATGTGGAGCAATTATGGGGGAATGCCTTCCATATTATTATCAAAGTTTCACCATAGTCTATGTCATGAATAATGAGATTAGTTGCTCCTGCATGCGGCATAAGGAATTGATGGCACATATTTTATTTAAGCATATATGGGTCGATAAGATATCTAATGAAATTGAATTGAATATCACCAGGTTGGTGACATCACCTACTGTGCCTATAATGAAAAATATCTCTAGGGAAATTAGTATAGGTTGCATACTATGGTTAGTTCCATCTTCATCTACGAAATCATGTTTATTAGAAATCAGACACATAAGCCTTCACAATAGGGTTAAAATACCATACCAAAACCACTCTATAATTAAATTGATAATGAATGTGGAGTCTATTATACAATTACCAATGATGATATAAGGGTAGGCTAAAGATACCCTTGCCAGTATTGCATCTTAACGATTAAATATAGAAAAATATTTACAGAATGGGAGCTTAGGATCTAAATTCCAGGGTAGGCTAATGAGGTTCGTTACATCATCAAATCAGAAATCAACATCTACACTAAAAGCAATGCATCTAGTGCAAACAATCATATTAGATTAGAAATCAAAATCTATATTGAAATCAATACATCTAGTGCAAGCAATCAAATAGGATTAGAAATCAATATCTACAGTGAAACCAATGCATCTAATGCAAGCAATCAAATATGAGTAAAAATCAACATCTACATCGAAATCAATGCATCTAGTGTAAGGTATTAAATAAGATTAGAAATAGACATCTATACTGAAATCAAGCCATCTAGTCCAAGCGATCAAATAGGATTAGAAATAAATATCTACACTAAAACCATTACATCTTATGCAAGAATCAAGTAGGAGTAGAAACCAACATTGACAATGAAATCATTACATCTATTGTAAGGTATAAAATAGGATTATAAATTGACATCTACACTTAAATCAATGCATATATTGCATGTGATAAAAAAGGATTAGAAATCAACAATTACATTGAAATCAGTACATATATTTTAGTGAAAATCCAAAATATTCATGACTTTCTAGATCTAATTTCTATGTATGTATTTCTCTCTATGTGTATATTTCTTCTTCCCTCTCTCTCCACCTTCCATTATTTGTCTATCTCCCTCCACCTCTCATTCACTCTGTTCCCCTCCCTCTCTCTCCCATCTCTCTCTATATACCTTTCCCTCCCTTTCTATATCTTTCTCTTCTTCCCTCTCTCCCCCTGCCATATATATATATATATATATATATATATACCTCCCTCCATCTCTCCTTATTTACTTCTCTAACTCAGCCCCCTAAACACATGTCACACACACTCTCTCTCCCTCCCTCTTCCTCTCCCTTTTTCCTTCTTCTCTTCCCCCTTTTATGCTACCTCCCTCTGTCTCTCCCCCCATCACACACAATATCTCTCTTCGTCGTCCAACGTTGTCACTATCTCCCTCCCTCTCTCCTTCTCTCTCTCCCCCTCTCTCCCCCTTCCATATCTTTATCTCCATGTCCCTCTCTTCCCCTTATTTCCCTATATTTATCCTCTCCATTTCTCTCTCTTCCCTCGTCTCCTCTCTCCCCCATTCCATATTCATCTCTCCCTTGTCACTCCCTCTCTCTCTCCACCTCTCTCTCTCAATGTCTTTGTTCTTCACTCCCTCTCTTTCACGCTCCAAACCCATCTCTCTCCCTCCTTCTATCCCCGTCCTCTCTCTCTTCCTTTCTCTCTCTCAATGTCTCTCCCCCCCACTTTATTCCCCTTTCCATCTCACTCTCTTTCTTAAATATGATCCCATTGTATTTTATTTAAGAAAGTATGTAAATTAGAAAAAAGAAATAATTGGTTGTAAAATATTAAACCTATATTTTGGATCATTTAGGTTAAAGAAAATACAATAATAAAAAACATAAAAGAATCATGCACTATGTTTCCTCTATCATTGTTAATGACTTTTGTTTCTCACTTCTCTTAGATCCTTGGTTAAGATGCATCTATCCTCATTCTTTATAATATTATTTATATTATACAAATTTCACACACATAGATATATATATATATATATATATATATCATTTTTTAATTAATTATAACCTTTCTTTCTCTTAGATCTATTTAAAAATGTTATGAAATAAAATTAAAATAAAATATTTGTAAAATATTGTGATTTTGAAATAGGTTATGGTTTTTGGGCATGTGGTACTAATAATCCATTGTATTGGCCCATGGTATTATAACAAAATAATTAAAAGCCTAGATCCATAACATAATAATCAAAATTCTAAATGGCCCATGGTATTGATAAAACATGGTACTAGCCCATGGTGTTATAATTTTCTTCCCTCCTCCCCCTATCTATATTTCTCTTGTGGGTATTGGCCATGGTATTGTAAAAAACCTAATTAGAATTTAATAATATCCATAGCAAATATTTGTGATTAAAAATATGTTATATTCTAAATATGATAATTTTATCCACTTATTAATTAAATTTATAGATAGAACACATCTATATTAATTATTACAAATATATTTATTACAGTTGATGTTTACTTACATTAGATCTACACATGTGCCCTAGGTTGTAGAGTGATTCTTTGTACAAAATGTGAATCGGGTGATGGGAAATATTACATAAAATATAATATTACAATATTATATGTTACCAAATATTTATGACCACCCCCACCTAATAAATAGTGCCCAAGGGTGGGGGAAATACTAATTAAAATGTAATATTATTAAATTTTTACCTAATATTTTGCGTTACACCCCACCTTAAACTTTACTTTGTAGTCAATATTTCCCCTCACTCCTATTAATTTTATAGTTGAGTTTGTTTACTTTTAAATTAAAGATATAAATAAAAATTACAACAAGAAGTGGACCCATTGAGGGGAAATATTGGGTAAAATGTGATATTATAGTATTATATTTTATCCAATATAACTTAGTAAAAAGTGGATGAAGGTAGGAAAAAATATTAGATAAAATATAATAAGTACATTTTTCCTAATATTTCGCCACCTTTGCATACAAATTCCCATGCCAACATATCCCTATTTTTTTTTTTTTACCTTTATAGGCTGCATGAATTCAAGGCCACCATTTTCTACAACTACTTATCTATCAAAATATCACATCAAGCTAACATGAATCTAGGCTAGTTTAATCCCCCCTTAAAAAGATTATATTCTTGAGGAATTCTATGAGTCAATACCATGGATTTTTAAAACCATGGGTCAATACCGTGAGCCATTTCTTTTATTATTCAATTTTTTTAGGGTTATTATTAGTTATTTTAATTTTATTTTCACCAAGTGATGTTTACATTACATTAAGTTACACATCTATACCATATTTAAATTTTATTTTGACCCAGTCAAAATGTTAACATTATATTAGTTTACATTACACATTTCTAGCATAGTATATACATTAGATCTTGGCTCAATGAAGAAATTAACTTTATCCCTCGTACTAAAAAGTATATATATTTTTTTAAATTACTTTATCTCATTATATAAAGTTTGATGTAAAATAAAAGTGAAAATTCAAGTATTTAAAAATGGCTCACATTGAAAGTAACATTATTAAATTTTTTTAAAGTAACCTTATGCACAACATCTCTTGCATATATGGTAACGTTACGCACAACATATCTTGCATATACATATATTAGTGGATGTAGTAGTCTACCCAGGTGGAGGAATTGCCCGGTTTCCATCGCCACCCAGAAAAACATCCGGCTCTGGCCGCTGGCAATTCCTCCACCCTCCGCCACCCTCTGCGAGCTCCGCCCAGCTCCGCCAGCCTCCGCATTAATGTACATGACTGACAAATATTTGACAAACATTCTGATTTCCATCGCGTCTTGCCGTCGGGGACTTAATTCACCATGGAATTTGAATTCCTCCGCCTGGGATTAACTTCAACTTCTCGGGTTAACGTTCTTCAGAGATGCAAATGGATAAACCATGTTGCAGGTCACCTATCTTGTGTCTTTTAATGTGTTTTTGATGCTATGTTCCGGGTTCGAATCCCACTGTGCTCAGGAGATAACAGCTCCTGCTCCAATGCTTGAATCAGAAAAAGAAGCCCTGTTTTCAGTATTGGGTTCTCTGGTACGAAGTGACTCAATGTGAGTGGGATTTATCTAGATCCTTGTGGTACCACACCTATTCAGGGATCTTCATGCGATCAGTTTGGCAATTTCTGGTTCATTACAGTATTAAATCTTGGCGCCATTTATGATAACTAGTTGAAATGCAGTGAGACTGCCAGCATTCATCCTACACTTTTCAGCCCGGGGCACTTGAAAACTCTCTCATTCTACATGTGCTTCAATTGGGCTCCACAGATAATGCCTTCTCAAGGGTGGAAAAATCTGAGCAACTCTATCAGAGCCTCACATTTCGCAGCAATGAGGCCGTGGTTGGAGAGCTCCCGTCTGAGCTATGTGAGCTGGGAAACTTAGAAAATCTAGTTGTGAATGAAATAAACATGAAGGGTCCATTGCCAGAGGAGTTGGGGAGATTGTATAAACTGAAAAAACTCCTTGTTAGTCGGAATCAGTTTTGTGGCCAAGTTCCAACTTCGATTGGCAACTTGGAGAATCTGCTAATCCTGGACCTGAGTTTCAATAAGTTGAATGGTACTTTGCCTTCTAAAATTGGGGGCTTAAAATCTCTCATGAAGATGGATTTGAGTGATAATTTTATCAGAGGGAAGATTCCGCTGGAGTTGGGCAATTTGAAAAATGTGACGTTGTTGGATCTTCGCAACAATGGGCTTCACGGCAATCTTCCACAGACATTGATGGACATGAGTAATTTGCAGGAGCTTTATCTAGGAACCAATCCTATTGGGGGCAAAATTTCTCTAGCATAGGATAAGTTGCGAAAGCTAATGAGTTTCGATCTCTCGACCTCAAGATACGAGGGAAGAATATGAAAGTTGCTGGGTTCATCCAAGCAATTGCGATATATTTCTCTCAATGGAAATCATTTCACCAGGGAAATCCCATCGAATTTGACAGAGATTCCTTCCTTGAATACATTATATCTCAAAGGAAATAATTTATCAGGCACAGTGGTTTTTCCTGAGATCTTTTGCAGGAGATTGGGAAGGCACCTGGCTCTGTGGAATAATAGCCTGGGGCTTTGCTATGAAGGCTCTGGTATAATAATTCCTCATGGTGTCAGTTCTTGGAGCTCCAAATCGTCAAAGGCAGCAAGCCACCCATCTTCTCCAACTAGTTTTGTAATCCCAGGCATAAAGAGATATGATGTTGAATATGTTTTTGTACTGCTATTATTACTATATGTAGGCACTCTAATGGCTCAACAGCCATATATAAAAAACAGACAACCCTTATTTTGAAGGATGTATATATAATTTTATGTGTATACTACATCAGGATACCTGTGTTCCTTTTTGTTATTGTTCGTTATATTAAGAAATATATAAAAAAGTTTCGGGATACAAAATCTGTTTCATCTTTTTGTGTTTCTCTAAGTAATATTTGACCCAATTAGTCATTTGGTGATGATTTGACTCAATTACTACGAGTACATGTTACCTGTCTGACCTTATTTTGCATATTTTTCAGGAAAAGACTTGCTAATATATGAATTGACCATGGCTTTAAATTCCAAACTGGCCATGGAATTTTGCTGGACAAGTGAGGACAGTGTTTGATATAAATGTGAATAATTAGCCATATTTTAAGAGATTGTTAGTCTGTAACAGTAAACCCTAACCCTATTGTAAAACGGGAATTGACCATTGCTTTAAATTTCAAATTGGCCATGTCATTCAAACAGAGTTGGGGGAGAATCAGGCAACTTGGAATTTTGAGAAACATAGTTGGGCGATGTCAAGTTCCCTATGGCCATAGCCCATCCAGGCAAAGTGCATTTTCTCTGAGTGTGCATAACTGCAAAAATCTGAGGTGAACAACAGTAATTGAAACATTGTATTCCTTGGATAAAAGGTTTGTAAGGTTATCTAAATGACTTTTTTTCTTAGATTACATCAATTTGTTTTAGCAGGGTTTCATTGGATTATTTCCACTTTGTTTAAGATAGTACAAGTATCCAGATCATAGAATTGAAGTTGGTTGAATGACCATGGATAATTTTTAGCTTAGTTTGTTAGACAGTTTTTTCCCCATAAACATGTTCACTAGCAATAAGGGCATTCTGTGGACACTACTAAAGCAGACTTCAACTCTTTCCAGAACTCAAATGATGTTGCACTGCATCCTTTTTTCAAAGCAGGGTTTTATTGAAGTACAGTCACCTTATTTAAGTGAGAGAAAGTATCTAGATCATAGAATTCAAGTAGGTAGGTAGATAATCCGAATGTTTTTGGGCCAGAGAGGCACTCGTTGTGTATGATATTAGGGATTCATTCTCTGATTGTCCTTGTATATAGTCTTAGAAATTTAATAAGAGCTCTTGTCAAATTCTATTTGGGGCCAATACATTACCAAATAGCACATGCAAAAGCCTCACAATTTCATATAAATTAACCCTGCAATTTGTAACAAGAACATGACTTCCTGAACCTTGCAAGGGAAGTAGGTAAGAGATCTCATCTTCTAATGTAACAGAATAGGATAATTGATGATTGTACAGGTTACATAGTGTTGAATTGTAAGTAGTACATGTGACAGTGACAGCACAAGGGTACCGTGTTCAACTATTTCCTAAAAGAAAATTGCTTTAACTTCATATACGAAGATCCTCATGTTTTTCATAAACATTTGTCACCACCATAGATCTGTTCGAGCCTTATATCTATTAAGTACCTGTGAATTAGAATTCGTAGTGTCATGAAATCCCCCATTTGTAAAATCTAATTAAAAATACATTTCTACGGTCTACCTACAGAATTTATGCACTCATCTCAACTCACTGTCACATGAAATCCCCCATCTGTAAAATCTAAATAAAAATACATTTGCAAAGTTTGTACATTGGACTCTTCCAACAAGTTGTTTCCATTATCTCATACGATGGAGAGCTTAATTTCCATTCAACTGGTTGCATTTGCTTATATTCTTGCCACCATTTTTTGAAACTGCTTCCTTCTCAGAAAACATTTGAAGAAATGGTGCACTCATTAATCATCTTTGTCACATATTTTTCAAAGTTTTCCAGACTTTCTTTCTTTTGGTGTAGGCCTTGTTTGATATCTTTCAAAGCCTCTTATCCAGACATAGACTGCTCTCTTGAAAAATTTGTATCCAATAGAGTAATGGACTGATTGTAGAGGTTAGCAATGTCAATACTAGCAGGAGAAACACCCAAAAGTCCAAACGTTTTCTCCCACCATTGGAGACCAATGGTCCAGTCGTTTGGTCACCTGCAAACTTTTGCTGGTTTGCAGTCATATCTGTAATATGAAAACTTAGTACTGGTATCTCGATTGTCCTCTCCACCAATTCTATGAATCTGATTAGTATCGTTTCTGGGAACATTTGCAGTTGTTGCACAGAACAAAACACTTCGTGCTTCTGTTAAATGGAAAACAAACCCATGATATCACAAATTCTCAGGCTGGTGAAACATGGGAATTATTAGACTATATATATGGGAAGAAGAAGTACCTTTCAGAATATATTTCCCCTAATGTGCCCCTTGGAAGAAACTAGTAGTAATATATATTTCTGGAATCTGAACCCTAAAGCCTTGGATATTGTTGGTCATAATGACCCACAATACAAAAAAACTCTCTTGGATGTGCAAGAATAAAGCCAGGTCTATTTTCTCAAAGTGTGCTCCATGAAAATATAAAAGCAGAGTTTAAATTATTTTGCAAGTCTGAAAAAAAAAAAAATCATTTGTAAAATTAATCTGTCATTTGTAAAAAGATGATAGGCATACCAGTTAGCCTGTGCTTTCCTTGATGGCTCTACATGTTGACTTAGTCCTTCAGGTACCTTGAACAATATAATGGCCAAATATCAATGGCATGCATATTTTATATTGCAAAACTCGCTAATAAAATAAGCCAAAAAGAAAAAAGAGCCATGTTTACCATTATACTCTGTTTTTAGGCTTTTATGCAATAAACCGTGAACAAATATGGAGTGAATTTGAAAACAAAAACCAACCAAATCAGAAAGCTCAAAAAGGGAAAAATACTGAATTTTAAAACTCAATTAATTTTTGAAGAAAATTCCCAACTAACCAAATCACAAATGTAGAATGCAAAATACCTCAAAAAAAAAAAATATAGCGAGGGACAAAAATTTACTACCTCAATCACAGAATCCAAGGAAAAGATGCCATGTACTCTCTTACCAGGGAGTAAAATTATCAATGAAACCAGCCAAACAGATTCACAAAATTAAAATGCAAATGTTATCTATGTAGTCCTTTATTGGGGAATAAGATTATGAACAAATCATAGACAAGCATAAAAGAAAATGCCAAGAATAGCATATCCTTGCCTCTGTTTTTACTACAATAAAATTATGAATAGAAACTGACTCCCATTTGAGCCTCTTATCCAGATATAGACTGCTCTCTTGAAAAATTTGTATCCAGTAGAGTAGTGGACTGATTGTAGAGATTAGCAATGTCAATACTAGCAGGGGAAACACCCAAAAGTCCAAACGTTTTATCCCACACTCGGAGAGCAATGGTCCAGTCGTTTGCTCACCTGCAAACTTTTGCTGGTTTGCAATCATATCTGTAATATGAAAACTTAGTACTGGTATCTCGATTGTTAAGGTACCAATGCAGACCCAGAGAATGTCTTCAGCGTAATGGCCTGGGATAAGAGGGCTGAGCTGGGTTATCCTGGGGAAGCTTTCGTAACATCCAAGGCCAATGAATCCCTAGTACAGGCAAGAAACTGATGAATCACAATTGTTTCTTTCAAATTCTAACAATTTCAAATCCCATTGTGGCCGTTGGAAAGGTGATTGTATCATGAGGACACCATTACTCCCCCCTAGTTCAATCAAGAAATAATCAATGCCCCAAGTGTTGATTGGCAGATACTCCTCCCTCAACTTAATTCCCAGCTTTTGGACTCAATTAAAAGTTTCTTTAGAAGTCATAACTTTCACTTGCTCTCAAATAGTTCAGACCTAATACCAGAAGTCTTCAATCTTTCTACTTTGTCTGTTGTCCTGGTTTTCTTTATGCATTCCTAATTAAAAAGGAAGACATTAAAATTGAAAAGCAAGGCACCTGGCCTCATTCCTTTTGACATGTCATTAGAATGGGGCAAACCATAGAAAGAATGGAGCTCGGTGGATGGATCAATATTGTCAACCACACCAGTGAACCAAGGCCCTGCTAGAGTTTCTTTGACTTAGATGCCAAAATCTAGTCTGCCAAAGTCACCTAGGAACTACACCAAGCCTCATCTTATAAGAAGTCAATGCATATAATCCACATCGAGTGTAGAAAATCCTTTTACAATAAATACAATACAGGACAAGATATGATGGCCCTGAGACTAGGTACCCTTGGTATATATATTGGAGACAAAGGGTAGAGTAATAGCACACCACCAATCTAGGGTAGACTCCACAACTATATTTGGGTAATAAATGATAAATGTTTATGAAAGACATGAGGATCTTTGTATATGTCAGAATTACTAAGGTTCAATATTTTTTTTTTTATGTGATAGCTGAACATAGCTCATTTATGTTGTCACCTGTAGTGCTTACAATTCTACATTATGCAACCTGTACAATCATCTACTATACTATTCAGAAATGGAATTTCTATTACATTAAAGGATGAGATCTCTTACCTACTTCCCGGGCATGATCTGGGAAGTCAAGTTCATGTTACAAATTGCAGTGCCAATTTATATGAAATCGTGAGGCTTTTGCATGTTAGGTTTGGTAATATATTGCCCCCAAACAAAATCTGGCAAGAGCTCTCATTAAATTGCTATCACTATATGCATAAACTTGCTTCAAGGACAATCATAGAAGAAAATGTTCATAAACTTGCTTCTGGATTTTCATAAACTTGTTAATGGCATCTTCTATGTTATTGGTGGGCTTAAGTTTGGCAATATGAATGGACTCTCTATACACCCTTATGCTTATGTGAGTTCTATGGATTCTTTCGACCCAAAGACGAATACTTGGCTTAAGACCAAGGCGTTGCCTATGGGGGGTTGTGTGATTGCTTGTACAGTGGTTGGATCCTGTATCTATATGTTGTCGAGTCATGCAGTCGAGTTATCATTCTGGAAATATGTTACAGATACTGATTCTTGGACTAGGATTAAGCAGCCTCCCATTCCATCTCCTCTAAGGATGGACAATGTATTGAAATTCAGCTGTGTTACCATGGGGAGTTTGGTTTATATTATTCAAGTTGGAGGGTCTATTGATGATCTGTTGAGGAGGAGTGGGAGGAATGCACGAGGATTGAAAGAGGGGTTGGTTCTCATTTATGATACCAAATTGCAGGAATGGCAGCGAGGGCCTGATTTACCTTATGTACAAAATGGAGCAGCTTGTGCTGTTGTAGAGTGCTGAAAGTAAAATTCGAATTGATATGACTATTTAGGTCTGCAGGACAGTGCTCACTGTCTGTTGTGGACCTCTTGAAAGCTTGTTGAGGTTAGCTACTATAATTCATTCTCTGAGCTCATCTATATTTATTAAAAAAGCAGAAAATAGTTTTCTCAATAGGTTCTAGTCTCAAGCATGACACTTTGAAGCAGCATGTCAAAGTTCAAACTGGAACTCAAAATGAGGTTCAGGTAAGTGCTCCTGTTGCTTCCTGCAATATATTACCATTGCAGACATGAACAATCCATTGAATATGTTTTCACTGGCTACAGATTTCAGCTATGAAACCAATTAGTAGAATGTTGCTATCCTTATGGATATTTTCCTTAACTACAGCAGCAAGAGAAGTGCAAAGTAATCAAAATGTATGTATGATTACTGGAATATCGATGGTTAATATCCATCATCTGCAGATCTGTATGCTTCATATGTGACCCATCAGAGGCACTATAAGATACGACTTTTAAGATTGCCATGAAACTTCTGTGTGCTCTTTTATTAAAAAATTATGTAATATTGCTAAGTTTTGCTCCTGTAACATTCTAATCCAGTTTCCATCCAGTCTACATGCAACAAAAGGTAAGTTTCTACTGCCTGTCTGATGATTGCTTGGACATATAAGTGGAGAAGTGGTTTTAATGCGTTGGTTGAATTTAAGAGTATTGTACACATATATGCTCTGATTAGAGATCTCTAATTTCAGCTTTTCATCTTAGTGTAGTTTTCATTAGTTTCTGTCTTAATGATTTGGGGAGAAACCGAACTCCACATGCCACAAATATCAGTCACTGAGCCATACAGAGTTACACAACAAAAACCTTCTTCAAAATTTATGAGAATAAAAGTGCAAACAATGCCTCTATACACAAATTGGGAGAAAAATTTTGTCTTTGTGTTAATTTCAGAAGATTTGTGAATACAATAAACTTCACAGGAATAGTATTCAACTCTGGATTAGTATTCAACTTTGGAATAGTATTCAACTTTGGAATAGTATTTGCAACACAGAAAGATGTTTCATCAATCTCTCTCAGACCTCACTGTCTACTCTCTGCTTCTCTGGTCCCCATAGCCTCTCTCAGCTGTCTATACTCTGCAGCTATTCTATCACCATCCTTTTCTTCTCTCAGACAGCTAATCGTATCTCCGAAGACTGGACTCTATAGGCCACAGTTTCGGCCATTTCCTGAATCTGATTTTCCATCCTTCATATGTTCTTCAATCTCCAACTGTTCCTGTTCATCCTTTTCCACTTATGTTGGCTATCATGGTAGTCATGAACCTCCATCTGCCTCTCTGATTTGATATAACAAATTCCTTCCATCTGCTGATTAGCTTTGTGTTTCCAGCAAAATTGTCATCAACCGTTAGGTGTCTCATATGTTAGCACAGACCCGAGTAGGCATTCAACTGGATTCCAATTGACTGAGATTTTACGGTCTCTGACGTAGCTCATCTGGCCTATTAGTGCAGATCAGAGTGCACACATAAATTTTGGTACTTGGAAAATTTTCTGAGTTCCCCCAATGACTTCCAAACTGCTCCTTTGGAGCAACTTATCGTTGAATTCTGCTAAGGATCCTCCTGCATCAATAACGGTATAGATTGAAGATACAAAAAAATGATGCCATCCACTTGCTCACCTTGGATGAATGAAGGCCATTCAATGTTAAAAAGCATTCACTAGCATTTTGTTAACCCTAGGCACTCTTAGAGTCTGGTACCATCCCTTACTAAGAACTACCATGCCTTCTAATCACAATGCAATGAATTTATCATATTAAATGCGTAAAACTGGAGAAGAAAGTGTATCAAGAAAGGATCAACCATTTAATGAGCTAATTGTATATCATTTCCTAGGTTTATTCACACCCGACATGCAGGAAGTGTTCATGAATCATTCTCTATTTAAGATGTTTGTAATCTTTATCACTGTGCTGCTGTGAGCTTCTTAGGAATAAGAACTGAAAAAACATTCTAGGGTTTTATATTTACTAAAAGAGCTTTGGTACTAGATACAACCGCCTCTGCAGTTCTTGGTCTTCATCTGCACCCTTTGTTGGTCAGATCAAGTGAACAGAGTGGAATGTGGTTTTATCAACACATTCCATAAGAAGCCTGTCAACAGCTTTCTTGGTTGCCGACATTTTGAAATCCTGATTAGTAGAGAATAAACCCTGGTTTAAATAAAATTATCGCTCAAATCCATCTTCATGAGAGATTTTAAGCCCCCAATTTCAGAAGGCAAAGTACCATTCAACTTATTGAAACTCAGGTCCAGGATTAGCAGATTCTCCAAGTTGCCAATCGAAGTTGGAATTTGGCCACAGAACTGAGTTTGACTGACAAGGAGCTTTTTTAGTTTATAGAATCTCCCCAGCTCCTCTGGCAATGGACCCTTCATGTTATTTTCTTTCACAACCAGATTTTCTAAGTTTCCTAGCTCACATAGCTCAGATGGGAGCTCTCCAACCACGACCTCATTGCTATGAAATGTGAGGCTCTAGATAGAGTTGCTTAGATTTTTCCACCCTCAAGAAGGCATTATCTGTGGATCCCAATTGAAGCACATGTAGAATGAGAGAGTTTTGAAGTGCCCAGGCTGAAAAGTGTAGGATGAAGGTCGGCAGTCTCGCTGCATTTCAGCGAGTTATCATAAATGGCGCCAAGATTTAATATTGTAATGAACCAGAAATCTCTGAATTGATCACTTGAAGATCCCTAAATAGGTGTGGTACCACAAGGATCTGGATAAATCCCACTCACATTCGAGTCACTTCCTACGAGAGAACCCAATATTGAAAACAGGGCTTCTTTTTCTGATTCAAGCATTGGAGCAGGAGCTGTTATCTCGTGAGTGCAGCAGGATTCGGACCCGAAACATAGCATCAAAAACACAGTAAGAAGACCCAAGACAGAGGATTGCAACATTGTTTATCCATTTGAATCTCTGAAGAACCTTAACCCGAGAAGTTGAAGTTAATCCCAGGCGGAGAAATTCAAATTCCATGGTGAATTAACTCCCTAGAGTAAGACGTGATGGAAATCGGAACGTTGGTCAGATATCTGTCAGTCATGGACATTAATGCAGAGGGTGGCAGAGCTAGGCAAAGCTCGTGAAGGGTGGCAGAAGGTGGAGGAATTGCTGGTGGCCAAAGCCGGAGGTTTTCCCAGGCGACAACGGAAATCGGGAAATTCCTCCGGCTGGGTAGACTACTCCTTAGCGGACACACACACATATATATTTTTTAATTCTTTTAATGTAACCTTACATGAACACATCTCCCTCATGTTTAATATTAGACAACATTAGCGAAAGTTATTTTTATTTTTTTTTGAGGACGTTACTTACACATTGGGGTCATACTCGTCTATAGAATGGGCCTCTCTACGCAATTAGAAAACCATGTAGAAGTAATTATTAGATTTTTTCACATCCTCAACCCTTAGTAACATCCTACTAAATTTTTGTTGGGTTAACCACTCTTTCTCTCCCATTCGTACTCACTTTTGTAACTATATTTATCACCCATAGTTCTTATATGGATTCGGCATTACAACATTTATTTCTAGTCCTAGTAAATTTTCCTAAGGTTAACTACTCTTTCTCTCCCACTCGTAATCACTTTTGTAACTATATTTATCACCCATAGTTCTTATATGGATTGTGCCTTATAGAATTTCTTTCTATGTTGGTAGATTTTCGTGTTTCTATTTTCTGTAAAAAAAAAAAAATTGCCCTCTTCTCAAGAAAAAGAACTCTAAGGAGTATCTTTATTTATTTTTTGTATCTTCTCCTCTAGGCATAACTAACTTCAATTATGTTTTTGATAGTTATAGGTTAATCACTCATGTTAGCCTTTAACATATTTCTGAGCGGACTAATATATGAAGCATAACATTTCCATTTCATTATTAAAAATGAAAACACTATTTCATCGCATATCCTTTAATCTTTCAAACCTAGTAGATAAATACAAATTGTTAAGATATTCCAACACATAGGAAATACTTAACTACAACTTGTCTAGTGTATAGTTAGGTAAAGTGTGTTTCTTTAGTATGTACTTTTGTAACTTACAATCTGACGGTCACGATATGTTCTAGACATCAAGTGATCTCACAGTTCATTCTCTCCTCAGTATTACCGACATTTGCTCTATGGTTGAACACCCAATTGGTCCATGAGATCTATTTAAAGAGCATGGGTGGTCATTTTTTAGGTGACCATTCATGAGAGAATCTTATGAAAAATTTCTTTCTTTTTCATTAATAATTTTCCCGAAGTGGTCATGTTGGCTTAGGTTGTGGATTGTTTCCCTCTTTGAGGGTTTTAACTACGTCGGGAATATTGGAATAATGATCTGTGATATGTTTGTGAGCAATGTCATTTAGTTTTCTATATAAGGGACTTACCTTGTAAATACCTACATGGTATCAAATCTATTTGAGGGCCGCATCCATTGGTGATCCAAATTTGAAGCTAATACAACTGCATCCGACTGTCGTTTGCTAGATCTACTATTTCTAATTTCTTTCAGGCTAATAGGATTGCTTTATTGTGTTAGGATCATTTGTTCGAGTGAGGAACCCCCTTTGTTTCATGCGAAAAGGTTTCTGGTAGCCCTAGCTACGTCATTTTTAAGATCTCAAGGTATAACGTCCTTATTTGTAGTTTTAGCTATTTATCTCTCTTTTTATTTCGGTTTATAGTCCTCTATAATTTTTTATTATTATCGGATATATACCTTTCATTTCTACATATGCTCTTTTCCCTGTGACTTTGTGCGATCTGGGCAAACCCGAAACATAAGGAAAGGATTTTTCTCATGCATATGCTCTTTTCCACCGCGCCTTAGTCTGATCTGAGAAAACTAGAAACAATGAGGAAAATATATAGTTTCTGGCGAAATATAACTTTTAGGCGTAAGGCTTGGATTAGTTTTGCATGTTCTCTTTGGTTTGTGTCTTTTTCTTTTTTTGTAGCCAAAAAGGGGTTTTTCTAGTAACCACACACTCCAAAGTTTCAATGAGCAAAAACAAAAAACCCTTCCTCTTTTCCAAAAATTACTAATCTTTTAAAGTAGCTCACTTGGTGGGTTCAAATTTTTGTTTTTGTTTAATTACTTTTTCAAAAAGCACATGTAACTTATTTTTTAAAGTTATTTTCTATAAAAGTGCTCTCACCCATTATAAAAAGTGAGTCACTTTATCTTTTATGTAAGATACAATTTAGTGGATAGTTCATAAAGTACCATTGTAAAAGTGACTGTGACTTATTTATAAAAGTGGGTCACATAAAGTAACATTTTTTCAAAAGTGAGATAAATAGATTAAAGTTGGAAAGGGTGGTGATTTTCTTTAAATATAACATTATCATTCACTGCCCAACATTTACATGGTTCGTCAACATTTTCAATAACGATTCTTCAAGAAACCATAACTTCTTTATCGGTAAGCCATTTTTTTTTAATCGGCATAATTTTTCGAGATCTTTCCACTAGAATAATTAGTTTCATCATCTACAACTTCGTTCTTTTTTTAAATGGAAAGACAATGCCTAGTTATTCTTAATAGCACCGACTACTTCCAATGGCTATCCTACATTATGGATTTACCTAGAAGTAAAGGTATTTATAGAATAGACTAAGGCCAAGAGTCTATACCTAAAGATGAAGATAAGAAAGAAAAATGGGAAAATAAAAAATATCAATCACTTAGGTTAATAGGGATGTCTATTTCTCTATGCCTTAGATTTGATATCGAAGAAATTGATACCTCCAATGAAGCAATGAAACAACTCAATAAAGTTTTTGGAATTAAAAAATAAATTAGAGCCCATGAACTCGAAAATGAGTTTCTTATGTTGGACCCCAATAATTTTTCTTTCATTGAAGATTTTTTGTCTAAGTTCAAGGCCCTTAAACTTCTCTTGGAAGGTGTTAAGATTAATAAAGAAGATTATAGCCTAATCTATTCGATTCTTACTAAGTTAGGACCAACCTACTATGTCTTTGTTTCCACCTTCCATTGTACTAGAGAAGCCTTTATTTCTCAAGGACAAGCCTAAAAGTCCCCCTCTTTTGATGGGTTTTGTGATTCTTTAATAAGAGAACAAGTAAAACTCTTACATCTTGGTCTTCTTAATACTGGAAACTCTTCTAAGAAAGGCTTAGTAGCCCAGCAACAACCAAATTCAAAGAATACTAAGAAGTAGCATCCTAAAAAGAATAGTCCTAAACCAAACAAGGGTCCTAAGAAATTTTAGTCTCAAAATGAAAAATCAACTCAAAAAAATGATAAGGCAACTAAAAACAAAAGAAAGAAGACTGATAGACATTACAAATTTTTTAGTCATAATGGCTATTTAGAATCCAAATGCTTTAAGAAGATGGAAGCCTTGGAAGCAACAATGAAGAAGCATAACATCCATTTGAAGCACTTTTAATCTTCAATTTCATCTTCAGTATTAACACTTTTTGCTTGTGATTGTCAAGCATCTCGGTCTAGTTATGCACTAAATGTATCTTCTTGTTCTCATTCTCATGAGTGGCTCATTGATTCTGGAGCTTCTTATCACATGGAAAAAATAAAACCATGTTTTTTTTTTAAATGATTATAACACCAAAAATATATATGTTGGTGATGATAGATTATTAGTGTTGTACGGACTGGAACTATTCATCGATACAATGGTCAATTTGATGATGTATTATGTGTTCCTACCTTATCATGCAACCTTCTATCTGTATATGGAATAAGTCATTTAGGTGAAGGTAAAATCGTTCAATTTTCACCTCATGATGTTTTAATTAAGGATCTAAGAGATCATAGACATATTTTAGCTACTCGCATTACTGATGATTCTATAAGGTTGTATAAGTTTAACAACTTTGGGTCATGAACTCTTCCCTCGATATTTGCTGCTAATAATGATGAAGTGCACAAAATTTGGCATCAAATATTTGGTCACTTAAACTATCGCTCCCTTCAAAATCTATGTAAATAAAATATGGTGAAACGTCATCCTATGGTATCTTGTAGAGATTGTGTTTGTTCCAGATGTATACTTAGAAAACATCATCAAGATGTTTTTTAAAAACATGCCTCTTGGCACGCCTCAACCCCTTTACATCTTGTGCATAGTTATTTATGTGGTCCTCTTCGAGTTGTTTCATTCTCTGGCTACAAGTATTTCTTAACTTCCATTGATTATTTCGAGACACACTAAGGTATACATCTTAAAACTCAAGAGTGAATTCTTTAACATGTTCTTGGCCTTTAACGCCTTTGTTGAGAAAAAATATGGACATCAAATTTTAAGCTAAGAACTGAAAATGGAGGAGAATATGTTAACAACAAATTGATCAACTTTTGCACTTACCATGGAATTCAATTGAAACATACTGTTCTAGATACTCCACAACAAAATGATGTAGCTGAAAGGAAGAATCACACCTTAAAGTAAATGGCTAATTGTATGCTTCAATCTAAAGGACTTAGTCTTAATTTTTTCTCAAAAGCAATTAACTGTGCAAATTGTATAGAAAATTACACTCCTACTAAGCTTTTAAAGATATCACTCGAGAAGAATCATGGAGCTCAATTAAACTAGATGTAAGTCACTATCATGTTTTTGGAAGTGATGCATGGGACCATACTCTAGATGAGAAACATAAAGCCTTAGAACATAACAGTGAAAAATGTATTTTTGTTGGATATTCTGAACGTGTCAAAGGATATAGACTTCTTCAACCTAAATCCAAAAATGGTAGCATTAGAAGAGTTGTAAAGGTTGTTTAACATATATTGGCCTACGAGCCTAGTTCGACGGATGTGCCACCTGTCTATATCCCTTCTAGTTCTTAAAATATTCCTTCTTCAAATGATGATAGCGAGTATAACAATCCTCTCCCATCTTCTCGAGATCCTCCTTCAGCTCCTCCGCTTGCAAAATGGGTATGCGCTACTTGGGATGAAACAAGCACTCTTGCAGGTGATGCTATAGGTCAACATTGTACATGTTATTAGTGTGATAGAGCCTCTTATTTACTGGCTCAAGCTTCAACGAATTGTCATCGTGACACCTTTGTAGAAGCTTCAGGCTATCTAGATTGGGATGCAGATATGAATGAAGAATATCGTTCACTATTGGCAAATGATACATCGGACCTTGTTCTACTTCCAAAAGGACAAAAACTTGTTAGATGAAAATGGGTTTACAGAACCAATTTTGGACAAGATGGAAAAGTTGATAAACATAAATCTCGCCTTGCTGATAAGGGTTTTTCACAAGTTGAAGGAATTGACTATACACAAACCTTCTCCACTGTTGCCAAAATGAACTCTATCTACCTTTTTCTTTCCCTTGTTTCCTCTTTCTAATGGGAAGTCCATCATATGGATATTAAATCTTCCTTCTTGCTTGGGGACTTCCATGAAGAAATATATATGGAACAACCTCCTAGATTTGTACTAATAGACTGTAGCCTTATATGTCGAATTTATGGTTTCAAGCAAGCCCCTCGTGCTTGACATGACAAAATGGATAGCTTTCTTTTAGAGACTGGTTTTTCTAGGTGTAATTACGACAATACTGTCTACACCAAGAAAGTGGGTAAGTCTCTTATCATTGTTGTTCTTTATTTTGATGATATTATCCTTACTCATAGTGGTACAAACCTTATATACCATGTGAAGTCGAGCCTAAAAAAGAAGTTTTAAATGACAGAGTTAGGACACTTGCATTACTTTCTTGGTCTTCAAGTATTGCAATCCAAAGAGGGTATTTACCTTTCCCTGTCCAAGTATGACTATGATCTTCTATGACACTTTCACATGCAAGACTGTAAGCCAACTCCTTCTCTCTTTCAGTTTGGAGTCAAACCTTAAGTCACTTGTAATTCCCCTGAAGCTAATTCTACCTTATACCATTAGCTTGTTGGAAAACTTTTGTATCTGACCCATACTCGTCCTGACATTTCCTTTGTTATTGGCCTTATTTCTCAGTTTATGCAATACCCACATGAAATTAATTGGAAAGAAGCTAAAAGAATACTTCATTATGTTTGAGGTATAGTTCAGTTTGGGATTCATTATAGTGCAGAATCATCTCGTTATTGGTTGGTTTCACTTATTCTGATTCAGTTGGTGACCGTGATGATCAGAAGTCTACTCCGAGTTATGACTTCACTCTTGGTTCTGGACCTATTACATGGGATTGCAAGAAACAAAGTGCCATTACTCTTTGTTCAATAGAAGCAAAGTATCATGGCACCGTTGAAGCTAGTAAGGAAGCCCCGTGACTTCGGCACATCCTCTCAGAGTTTCGTTTCCAGCAGCAACATCTCACTACACTTTGGTGTGATAATCAAAGTGCCATTCAACTATGCAAAGGTCTAATCCAACATCAGCGCAACAAACACATTGAACTGCACATGAACTTCATGAGAAATCTCATTCATGATCATCTTCTTGAAGTGAAATATTGTACAACCAATGATCAAGTTGGAGACATCTTTACAAAGGCCTCACAGAGGTGAAGTTTCCTAAACTTCAATTTATGGTTGGAGTTCATGAAGTTGTCACTAAGGGGGGATATTCTCTAATGCCACCTTCCTTCTCCTATTATGCCATCTTTTTAAATCCTTCAATCCTCTCCCAAGTTGTTCTTAAGAGGGGATGTTAGGATATTTTGACACATCAGAAACAATTAAGTACAACTTGGTCTAGTGTATAGTTAGGTAAAGTGTGTTTCTTTAATATGTACTTTTGTAACTTACAATTGGACAATCACGACATGTTCTATACATAAGTGATCTAACGGTTCATTATCTCCTCGGTATTACCGACACTTCATCCGTGGTTTAACACACAATTGGTCCATGATCTCTATTTAAAGAGCATGGAGAGTCATTTGTTAGGTGACCGTTCATGAGAGAAGCTTATTAAATTTTATTTCTTTTACATTAATAAATTTCTTGATGTGGCCATGTTGGCTCAGGCCATGGACTGTTTCCCTCTTTGAGGGTTTTAATCACCTCAAGAATATTGGTGTACTCATGTGATCTGTTTGTGAGCATTGTCCTTCGGTGTTCTATCTATTGAACTTACCTTGTAAATTCCTACAAAAATCACATGGTAAATTTTCCACAAAATAATACAATGAATTACAAGATTTTTTGAGTATTTATTATTATTGTCTATATTGATGCATATAATTATCAAGATAAAGTTTCATTTTTTCAATTACTATAAAATTTATTATTTTTCCTATCTAACCCAATGTTATCTATATAAATGTATTGCCTCGGAATATGTATCACATGAAAACTTAATATGAAGTATAACATTTTTATATAATTTACCTATCTACTTATTATTTATTTTAGTTATGTCCATATATACATATAATTAGGAAGACAAATTTTCATTTTATAATTTATTATAAAATTCAATAGCTTTCATATGTTACTTACTCTTAATTTTGTCATTGAAATATACTGCTAAAAAATAAAAATATGACATAAAAAATAATATAAACTACAACATTTGTATAAGATTTGTTTTTTTATTTATTTGTATTTGGTTTATGTTTATAGATATAATTAAAAATATATTTTTTCATTGTATTTATAGTTGTGTCTAAAAGCACTCTAGAGTTCAATATGGGAGAGATGTTGTCACATAGTACATTAGCAAATTAGAAATAGTAATAACAAAAAAATTGATGTCCTGCATAAATAAAATACTCACTCTAGAGCTCAATATGGGAGAGATGTTGTCACGTAGTAAATTAGCAAATTAAAAATAGTAATAAAAAAAAATTGATTTCCTTCATAAATAAAATACTCAAATTTCACTTTAATTTTACAACTTTACAAAAGATGTAAAGTAATTGCAAGAAAAAAAAATTAATTTAAGTTTTAGTACAAGGAAAATATGTAATTTCTCTATTGTGAAGTTGATAGAATGTAATACTATTGATATTAAGTGACCTATGATATCTTAGTTACTTAATATGGAGTTGACATAAAACAAGTATAGATCCATTTTAACCACCGATCTACAAAGATCCATTTTAACCACGGATCTATCAAGAACTCAAGAGCCTACATGGATCAAATTTCAAACTTCAAGAAAAATGTACAAGTCAAGAGCGTTAATCCCTTTTAGTGCTTGGTAAATATGTGATGATGATGATGATAATGATGATAGCTAACGTCCAATGAGACCAAACTTTGGTCTATCGAAGCTAAAGAAACGAATTATTTAGTTTGATTTAATATTTTATTCCTATGCTCAAAAAGCTTAGTGAGAAGCCGGTCGACCTCAGTGTAATTTTGACATTGTAAAAGGCTAGGAAGGTTAGTATTGCAACAAATATTTTAAAACTGAGATCTAATGTGCTTGTACATGGGGCACTCTAAGAGGAAGTGATTTTCATCCTTGATGTTCGTATTCTCACAGAGATGGGAGACCCTTTCCATCCATGGTGTTTTAGGAATTGCCCAACGACACATTTCACTATGGATCTCATGAGAGTTCATTCAAATCTTGGCTATATTAATTTTCTTCTTTGAGCTAGTTAAAACAAAGAGATACTTTTGATCTTCTAGGGTGGGGTTAATGACCTCCTTATAATATCTTAATTTTATTTTAGCTGCTAAATCTTTCTCATGCCACATTTTTCTTTGAACTTAGAAGTAACAATATTTTTAATATTATTAATGTTTTGCAATGCAACATTCTCATCGATCTCCCAATGGTTTAACCAGGCCCTCGTGTCTTTATACCAACCTCATTTGAGCCTTAGGTGGTTTTGGATGGAATTTAAAGATAGCTCAGAAAGTCTATGGTCTCCTATGTTATTGAGTTTGTGCTTGTACAATAGAAGCCTAGTCATAGCTTGGCTCTCGATAGGGGAAAGACCCACTTCTATAAGGAGAATAGGATAGGGTGTGTCACTTTTAATTTTGAGGTTATACGTTATAAAACACTTCTGTACTTGCTCAATCTTTCTCCAGGATTCTCTAGAGATGCTACAACCCCAAACCTCACATCCATATAAGATAACCGGAGTGACTAAAGTTTCAAAGAGGAACTTCTTTCTATCCCACATTATGAGGTTTGCCATTTTACAATTATTTTCAAGACGAAAATAAGCTTTTCGTCCCCCATTAATCATTTTCTCAATGCTATAGTTCCAGTTGAGCTTGTGATGAATATTTATTCCTAGGTACTTGGAGGAAAACACTTCCTCCAAGTTACTATTGTTATACATAAAATTAGCGTAAGTGTCCTTCTTGGATTTGATAATAATAACTTTTGTTTTGTCAGTGTCAACAATCATACCCATGGTAGAGCAGAAATCCTTAAGAAGTCTAAGTTGCTTATAAAGAACAGATAGGCACCTTGCGAGAAGAAAAATATCATGAGCATAGAGAAGAAGGATGATGACTATGCGAGCTAAGAACATGCCAGCACATCCTGCTTCCTCTAAACAACCTTCTAGCTTGTCGATGTAAATGCCAAATAGGGTAGGGGAGAGGGCGCAACCTTGTTTAACTCTATTATTACACTTAATATCTTTTGACTAGCCCTAATTGCTTTTTAACTTGGAAATTACATTCTCGTACAACCTTTTAGCGGCTTCTCCCAACTCAAAAGGAACCTTTAGCTCTTCTAACCTATTCCAAAGGCTGTTTCTAGGAACCATATCGAAAGTCTTTCTAAAGTCCACAAAGAAGGAAAAGAGATTGGATTTATCATTGTGGCATTCCTCCACAATGATCTTAAGCGTAATGAGGTGGTCTGTTGTTGATAGCTACTTTCTAAAACTCGCTTGCCCTTTAGCCTGCTTACCTTCACTTTCAAGCCATATGCTCAACTTCCTTTCCAAAATAATACCGTATAACTTGGCTAAGAGGGGGTTGGTCATAATTGTCCTATAATTAGAGGGGTTATTTGTATCCCCACTTTTAAAAATAGGGATAATGAAGCTTTGAGTCCATTGTTTACGGAACCCTTGTTTGACTAGTTGTTTGAAAAGCTTCTGAATGTGGCGGATGAGGACACGACCTCCAATTTTTAAGATTTCCACCTCGTAACCTTCAATATCCCTAGCTTTCCCATTAGCCAAGCAATTAACCCCAAATCAATGTCTTCTAATGAGAAAACTTCTTTCGTTGTGAGCAGGGTTTCAAAGTTATCCATGACATTTGGAGATTCATGAAGCTTTTTAAGATAGGAATTCGAGTCATGTAAAGAAATTTTAATATTATCTTTAGTTTTCCTACTTAGAATCTCCCTCCAAAATTTCTTAGGAGCTACTTTAGAGAGGTGTAAGAGATTCTCCTGTCTTCTATGAATAAACTGCCTTTTATCCTTTTAGTTAGGGCTTTGTATATTTTTATCTTGCCAATTTTAAGAGATTCATCAACAACTTCCTTAATTTCTCTCCTCGCACTTTTACAATCTTTGTAATACCATGGGTTGGTTTTGCTATTTCTTTTATTACTTAAACTTAAATTGAGAATTTGTTAATAGAATATGAGAGGGTTGTAGTAAAATTATGATAAATATCTTCTATGTTGTCTATACTATATAAAGGAAGCAAATTAGTTTTTAATTCATTTAGAAAGATATCTTGTTTATTTATATAAAATATTAACTTCTTTTGGCTATAAGGATTATCTTCTATGGGATCTCTATGCATGACAAAATCAACAGTTAAAAGTAAAGGCCTATGATCCTATGATCCTCGTGGTCGTTTAAGATGTCAAAATTTGTTATTTCGTTTTATAGAGGGAGATAAGAGATAACATAGTCTACCATGTTTCTACCAAGCCCATGGATGCATGTCATCTAGCTAGAATTGGACCACTTCTTTAGACCGTTGCAAATCATGAGATCTTGAGCACTACAGAGCTTAACTAGCTCAGACCCAAACAAATTTTTCATTTCCTTTCTAAATATTTTATCATTATTAATATTTTATATTAAAAAATGAATGAGCTACACATTTCAAGCTTATTAACAAATAACCACATTATTTTATCTTTAATTACTTTTTCTTTTCAAGCATTGAAATATTTTCCTAAGGTAAACATTACCACACACATAATAGAGAGCAGGTTCACAATGCTGAAATATATTAGTTAATATGGATATTCAAACAATTATTTAAGTTCTATATGGGGATATTTATAAGAGAAATATATATATATATATATATATATATATATATATATATATATATATATATATACACACTTTATCTTTGTAAAGGTATATAAAATTATTTTATTTAACATAGACATGTAATATTGATTTATTAGTTGAAGAGTGAATGTGAAATATCATAGTAAAATAAAAGTGAAATACTCAATTGTAAAATGAGTCCCCGATTGATTTTTTATTGTTTATGCATATGTTTATTTAATTTTTATTTTTTTATTGTTTATGTATATGGTTATTTAATTTTTGTTTTTTTGTTGACATCAGCTAAATTTTTTTTATTATTTTTTGAGGAAGTGAATTACTTAACCATATGCCTTATATGATTATTTAATTTTTATTTGTTTTGGTTGACATTAGTATTGATATTAAATAATGTGTAATTCATTCTATTTAAAGTTTATATATAATATATATTAAGATAAAAAATTATATTATTGTTAATCATAAAAATATTTCAATGTCCATGTTAACCATTCTTACAAGGCAACCTATTCCTTACCATTGAAAAAGATGGAAATATTTTTAAACAAATGAGTAATCCCTACCATTCAAAAAGATAGGAAAACATTTTTATTATTATAACTCTACCTTTTGTAATTATTAATACTAATGCGAAATGAATGTTTCTTGGTAGTTTTGTTGAATGTTAACAGCATGTAAACAACATCTATTCGGGAAATTTCAACCAAACTGTATTTCATTAAAATTGTGTATATTCTATAACGTTAACAAGAAAAAATCTTAACTCTATAGATAAAATATTAACATGCCTTGCACTAAATTATATGTGGTTCATTGATATATAAAAGAACTCTAGCTTCGTTTGCCAACCGGTAAGTTTTTCTGAAGTAAAATCCTCCATGGGCCTCTTGCCATAAACAAAGTCTATAGTAAAATGAAACAATAATGAAATACATTTTTTTGCTTTAATTTAAGGAATTTACTTATCTCAGCTCGTGTGAAATGGAATGAAATTCTGAGATTCACCTGCATTGTTTTTACCGTCTTATCTGTGACCAAATTAGGGACAAAGGTTTCCACTTCTTTCATTGGTCATCCTGCCATGAACGGATCATTTTAGTAATTTCTGTTGATTTCTCCTACCATAAACAATGCATTTGCAAAATTAGACAAAATTAGTTATAGGTTTGAACTCCTTATAACTAGAGGTTAATGAATTCATTGAATGAGAAAAATTTGGCTAAATCATATTATAAATATCATATTATAGACATTTGGAAAAGAAGATAGTGGTACTCTAAAAACTGTAAAAACTATTAAATTTAGAAAACATTGTTTCTGATTAATCACATTGTAAAAATGAGATACCAACTAATATCATTCATACTCAAGAGAAAGTGAAAAAATGAAATCATAAGCAACCAAATTGACTTTGCTACAAAGAGACTAGGTTCCAAGGTTGTCTCTCCAGCCACTGTGAAGTTAACACTGCTTGTGTTAGGGCTGCTTCCATCCACTTCCGAGTTATTAATGTTCCTATGATATGGAGCCACGAAAGGTAGAATTTAAGCTTTATCTATAAAATATGGAATGTAATTAGTTCAGGGCCGCGAAAACATAAAAAATTGTTTATTCATTAAAAGGTTCCAACATATGCATATAATCCAGCACTAATTGACGATTTGAAAGCCAACCTGTTGCTCTATTAAAATAGGTTTCACCGTAAGCTGATCTACTGATTTTTCCAGAGGCTGCGGGTTTTTCAGCCTAAGCAGCTCCCAGTGTCAGCCAATGAATCTCCAAAACTGTAAATTTCAGTGTGACAATTTATCATTACACAACTGCTCTTCCAGGAATGTAAGTAGATTATCACAATAAATTGAGAAATAGAAATATAAATTAATCTTAAGTTTTATCGTGGAAATTGAAACACTATTACATAGAAAGGGTTTTAATATAATATTTAGGATAATATTTAAGTAAATTGTCTTAACTAAACAAAACAAATTGGATATTGTCTTAAATATAGTGTTTAAGCTTCTCTCAAATTATTGTTTTGGAAAAATGTCTCTATAAATACAATACAGAACACAATTATTATTGTCCTTTGAGAGAATCATTTTTGTCTCTTGAGAGACAATAATACTGGTGTTCTATAATATCTTCATAGAGAAATGTTCCTATGTTATTGAGTTTGTGCTTGTACCATAGAAGCCTAGTCATAGCTAGGCTCTCGATAGGGGAAAGACCCACTTTTATAAGGAGAATAGGATAGGGTGTGTTGATTTTAATTTTGAGGTTATATGTTATAAAACACTTCTCGATTTGCTCAATCTTTATCGAGGATTCTCTAGAGATGCTACAACCCCAAACCTCACATCCATATAAGATAACCGGAGTGACTAAAGTTTCAAAGAGAAACTTCTTTCTATCCCACCTTATGAGGTTTCCCATTTTACAATTATTTTGAAGACCAAAATAAGCTTTCCATCCCCCATTAATCTTTTTCTCAATGCTATAGTTCGAGTTGAGCTTGTGATGAATATCAATTCCTAGGTACTTGTAGGAAGACATTTCCTCCAAGTTACTGTTGTCATACATAAAATTAGCATAAGTGTCCTTCTTGGATTTGATAATCATAACTTTTGTTTTGTGAGTGTTAACAATCATACGCATGGTAGAGCAGAAATCCTTAAGAAGTCTATGTTGCTTATCAAGATCACATGGGCACCTTGCTTGAAGAACAATATCATGAGCGTAGAGAAGAAGGATGATGACTATCCTAGCTAAGATTGTGCCACAACATCCTGCTTCCTCTAAACAACCTTCTAGCTTGTCGATGTAAATGCCAAATAGGGAAGGGAAGAGGCAGAAACCTTGTTTAACTCTGATATTACACTTAATATCTTTCGACGACCCCTCATTGCCTTTTAACTTGGAAATTACATTCTCGTATGACCTTATAGCAGCAGCTCTCAACTCAAAAGGAACCTTTAGCTCTTCTAATCTCCTCCAAAGGTTGTTTCTAGGAAGGGTATCAAAAGCCTTTCTAAAGTGCACAAAGAAACAAAAGAGATTGGATTTATCATTGTGGCATTCCTTCACAATGATCCTAAGCGAAACGAGGTGGTCTATTGTTGATAGCTACTTTCTAAAACTCGCTTGGCCTTTAGCCCACTTACCTTCACTTTCAAGCCATATGCTCAACTTCCTTTCCAAAATAATACCATATAACATGGCTAGAAGAGGGGTAATCATAATTGTCCTATAATTAGAGGGGTTATTTGTATCCCCACTTTTAAAAATAGGGATAATGAAGCTTTCGATCCATCTTTTAGGGAACTGTTGTTTGACTGCTTGATTGAGAAGCTTGTGAATGTGGGGGTTTGTGGGGGGTTGAGGACAGGACCTCCAATTTTTAAGATTTCTTCCTGGTAACATTCAATATCCTTAGCTTTCCCATTAGCCAAGAGATTAACCCCAAAATCAATGTCTTCTAATGAGAAAACTTATTTTGTTGTGAGCAGGGTTTCAAAGTTATCCATGATGTGTGGAGATTCATAGAGATTTTTAAGAGAGGAATTCAAGTCGTGTAAAGAAATTTTAATAATATCTTTAGTTTTCCTACTTAGAATCTGCCTCAAGAATTTCTTAGGAGGTGCCTTACACAGGTGCAAGAGATTCTCTTGTCTTTTATGAATACACTGCAGTTTTTTCCTTTTAGTTAAGGATTTGTATATTTTTATCTTGCCAATTTTAAAAGATTCATCAACAACTTCCTTAATTGCTCTCCTCGCACATTTACAATCTTTGTCATACCATGGGCTGGTTTTGGTATTTCTTTTATTACTTGAAACTTAAATTGAGAATTTGTTAATAGAATATGATAGGGTTGTATTAAAATTATGATAAAGATCTTCTATGTTGTCTATACTAGATAAAGGAAGCAAATTAGTTTTTAATTCACTTAGAAAGAGATTTTGTTTATTTCTATCAAAGATTAACTTCTTTTGACTATAAGGATTATCTTCTATGGGATCTCTATGCATGACAAAATCGAGAGTTATAAGTAAAGGGCTATGATCCTCGTGGTCATTTAAGATGTCAAAATTTGTTATTTCATTGTATAGAGGGAGATAAGAAATAACATAGTCTACCATGTTGCTACCAAGCCCATGGATGCAGGTCATCTTGCTAGAATTGGGCCACTTCTTTAGACAGTTGCAAATTATGAGATCTTGCTCACACCGAAACAAATTGTTCATTGCCTGTTTCAATATTTTATCATTATTAATATTTTATATTAAAAATTGAATGAGTTACACATTTCGAGCTTATTAACAAATAACTACATTATTTTATCTTTAATTACTTTTTCTTTTCAAGCATTGACATATTTTACTAAGGTAGACATTATTACACACATAATAGAGAGCGAGTTCATAATGCTGAACTATATTAGTTAATATGGATATTCAAACAATTCTTTAAGTTCTATATTGGGATATTTATAAGAGAAATATATATCTATATATAATTACTTTATCTTTGTAAAGGTATATAAAATTATGTTATTTAAAATATACATGTAATATTTATTTATTAGTTGAAGAGTGAATGTGAAATATCATAGTAAAATAAAAGTGAAATACTCAATTGTAAAATGAGTCTCCCCTTGATTTTTTATTGTTTATGTATATGTTTATTTAATTTTTGTTTTTTAAGTATTTATGTGTATGGTTATTTAATTTTTATTTGTTTGTTTTGGTTGACATTAGTATTGATATTAGATAATGTGTAATTCATTCTATTTGAAGTTTATATATAATATATATTAAAATAAAAAATTATGTTATTGTTAATCATAAAAATATTTCAATGTCCATATTAACCATTACTACAAGGCAACCTACTCCTTACCATTAGAAAAGATGGAAATATTTTTAAATGAGTCATCCCTACCATTGAAAAAGACAGGAAAACATTTTAAATAAATGCTAGATAGATAAGAAAAATATTATTATTATAACTCTAGCTTTTGTAATTATTAATAGTAATGCGAAATGAATGTTTCTTGGTAGTTTTGTTTAATGTTAACGGCCTGTAAACAACATCTATTCGGGAAATTTCAACCAAACTGTCTTTCATTAAAATTATGTATATTCTATAACGTTAAGAAGAAAAAATCTTAAAATTCAACATATTATTTTTTCGTAAATCTGATAACTCTAAATCTATAGATAAAATATTAAAATACCTTACACTAAATTATATGTGGTTCATTGATATATAAAACAACTCTAGCTTCGTTTGCCAACCGGTAAGTATTTCTGAAGTAAAATCCTCCTTGGGCCTCTTGCCATAAACAAAGTCTATAGTAAAATGAAGCAATAATGAAATACATTTTTTGTTTTAATTGAACGAATTTCCTTATCTCAGATCGTGTGAGATGGTAAGAAATTTTGAGATTCACTTGCGTTGTTTTGGAAAGAGCTAACCAGCTATATATTGGGTATTTAATGTCCTCGGAGCAGCACGCGATTTAACGCGATAACACGGGAGCGGACAAATTCGGCATTAAATAATATTTGCTCGCTCCCATGTTATCGGGCTAAGTGGCGTGCTTCTCTAAAAGCATTAAATACCCAATATATGACTGGTTAGCTCTAGCCCGTTGTTTTTACCGTCTTATCAATGACCAAATTAGGGACAAAGGTTTCCACTACTTTCATTGGTCATCCTGGCATGAACGGATCATTTTAGTAATTTCTGTTGACTTCTACCATAAACAACGCATTTGCAAAATTGTTGTCATAATCTATAGACTTTGACAACATTAGGAAAAATTAGTTATAGGTTTGAATTCCTTCTAACTAGAGTTTAATGAATTCTTTGAATGAGTGAAATTTAGTTAAATTATATTATAAATATCACAATATAGATATTTGGCCAAAAAAATAGTGGTTCTTTAAAAACTATAACAAAATTATTAAATTTAGAAACATTAATTTAGAAAATAATGTTTCTGATTAATCACATTGTAAGGATTAGGTACCAACTAATATGATTCATATTCGAGAAAGCGAAAAATAAAATCATAACCAGCCAAATTGACTTTGCTACCAAGACACTAGCTTCCAAGGTTGTCTCTCCAGCCACTGTGAAGTGAACACTGCTGGTGTTAGGGCTGCTTCCATCCACTTCCGAGTTATTAATGTTCCTATGATATGGAATGTAATTAGTTGAGGACCGCGAAAACATAAAAAATTGTTTATTCATTAGAAGGTTCCAACACATGCATACAATCCACCACTAATTGACGATTTGAAAGCCAACCTGTGGCTCTATTAAAATAGGTTTCACCGTAAGCTGATCTACTGATTTTTCCAGCGGCTGCGGGTTTTTGAGGCTAAGCAGCTCCCAGTGTCAGCCAATGAATCCAAAACTGTAAATTTCAGTGTGACAATTTATCATTACACAACTGCTCCTCCAAGAATGTAAGTAGATTATCACAATAAATTGAGAAGTAGAAATATAAATTAATCTTAAGTTTTATTGTGGGAAATTGAAGCACTATTACATATAAAGGGTTTTAATACAATATTTAGAATATTGTTTAAGTCAATTGTCTTAAGTAGAGAAAAAAGAGAAATTGGATATTGTCTTAAATATAGTGTTTAAGTTTCTCTCAAATTATTGTTTTAAAAACATGTTTCTATAAATACAATACATAACACAATTATTATTGTCTCTTGAGAGAATCATTTTTGTCTGTTGAGAGACAATAGTACTTGTGTTCTATATTATCTTCATAGAGAAATGTTCCTATGTTATTGAGTTTGTGCTTGTATCATAGAAGCCTAGTCATAGCTAGGCTCTCGATAGTGGGAAGACCCATTTCTATAAGGAGAACAGGATAGGGTGTGTTGTTTTTAATTTTGAGGTTATATGTCATAAAACACTTCTGGATTTGCTCAATCTTTATCGAGGATTCTCTAGAGATGCTACAACCCCAAACCTCACATCCATATAAGATAACCGGAGAGACTAAAGTTTCAAAGAGAAACTTCTTTCTATCCCACATTATAAGGTTTTCCATTTTACAATTATTTTCAATACCAAAATAAGCTTTCCATCCCTCATTAATCCTTTTGTCAATGCTATAGTTCTAGTTGAGCTTGTGATGAATATCAATTCCTAGGTACTTGTAGGAAGACACTTCCTCCAAGTTACTATTGTCATATATAAAATTAGCCTAAGTGTCCTTCCTGGATTTGATAATCATAACTTTTGTTTTGTGAGTGTTAACAATCATACCCATGGTAGAGAAGAAATCCTTAAGAACTCTAAGTTACTTATCAAGATCAGATGGGCTCCTTGCGAGAAGAACAATATCATGAGCGTAGAGAAGAAGGATGATGACTATCATAGCTAAGATCGTGCCAACACATCCTGCTTCCTCTAAACAACCTTCTAGCTTGTCGATGTAAATGGCAAGTACCGTATGGGAGAGTGGGAAACCTTGTTTAACTCTCATATTACACTTAATATCTTTCAACCACCCCTCATTGCTTTTTAACTTGGAAATTACATTCTCATATAACCTTATAGTGGCAGCTCTCAACTCAAAAGGAACCTTTAGCTCTTCTAATCTCTTCCAAAGGTTGTTTCTAGGAACGGTATCGAAAGCCTTTCTAAAGTCCACAGAGAAACAAAAGAGACTGGATTTATCATTGCGGCATTCCTCCACAATGATCCTAAGCATAACGAGGTGGTCTATTGTTGATAGATACTTTCTAAAACTCGCTTGGCCTTTAGCCCACTTACTTTCACTTTCAAGCCATATGCCCAATTTCCTTTCCAAAATAATACCATATAACTTGGCTAGGAGAGGGATCATCATAATTGTCCTATAATTAGAGGGCTTATTTGTATCCCCACTTTTAAAAATAGGGATAATGAAGCTTTGAGTTCATTGTTTAGGTAACCCTTGTTTGACTGCTTGATTGAAAAGCTTGTGAATGTGGGGAATGAGGACAAGACCTCCAATTTTTAAGGTTTCTGCCTGGTAACCTTCAATATCCTTAGCTTTCCCATTAGCCAAGTTATTAACCCCAAAATCAATGTCTTCTAATGAGAAAAATTCTTTAGCTTTCCCATTAGCCAAGTTATTAACCCCAAAATCAATGTCTTCTAATGAGAAAAATTCTTTCATTGTGAGCAGGGTTTCAAAGTTATCCATGACATTTGTAGATTCATAGAGCATCGTCAGATAGGAATTCGAGTCGTGTAAAGAAATTTTAATATTATCTTTAGTTTTCCTACTTAGAATGTGCCTTGAGAATTTCTTAGGAGCTACCTTAGAGAGGTGTAAGAGATTCTCTTATCTTTTACGAATATACTGCCTTTTTTTCCTTTTAGTTAGGGCGTTGTATATTTTTTATCTTGCCAATTTTAAGAGATTCATCAACAACTTCCTTAATTGCTCTCCTCACACTTTTATAATCTTTGTCATACCATGGGTTGGTTTTGCTATTTATTTTATTACTTGAAACTTAAATTGAGAACTTGTTAATAGAATATGAGATGGTTGTATTAAAATTATGATAAATATCTTCTATGTTGTCTATACTAGATAACGGAAGCAAATTGGTTTTTAATTCATTTAGAAAGAGATCTTGTTTATTTCTATCAAAGATTAACTTATTTTGGCTATAAGGATTATCTTCTATGGGGTCTCTATGCCTGAAAAAATCAAGGGTTATAAGTAAAGGCCTATTATCCTCGTGGTCATTTAAGATGTCAAAATTTGTTATTTCATTGTATAGAGGGAGATAAGAGATAACATAGTCTACCATGTTGCTACCAAGCCCATGGATGTAGGTCATCTCGCTAGAAGTGGGTGACTTCTTTAGACCGTTGCAAATTATGAGATTCTGCTTGACTAGCTCACACCCAAACAAATTTTTCATTGCCTTTTCGAGTATTTTATCATTATTAATATTTTATATTAAAAATTGAAAGTGTTACACATTTCAATCTTATTAACAAATAACTACATTATTTTATCTTTAATTAGTTTTTCTTTTCAAGCATTGACATATCTTACTAAGGTAAACATTACTACACACATAATAGAGAGTGAGTTCATAATGCTGAAATATATTAGTTAATATGGATATTCAAACAATTATTTAAGTTCTATAGTGGAATATTTATAAGAGAAATATATATATATATATATATATATATATATATATATGTTATCTTTGTAAAGTATATAAAATTATATTATTTAACATAGACATGTAATATTTATTTATTAGTTGAAGAGTGAATGTGAAATATCATAGTAGAATAAAAATGAAATACTCAATTGTAAAATGAGTCTCCGGTTGAATTTTTATTGTTTATGTATATGTTTATTTAATGTTTGTTTTTTAATTGTTTATGTATGTGGTTATTTAATTTTTGTTCACATCAGCTAACCTTTTTTTTATTATTTTTTGATGAAGTGACATACTTAACCATGTGCCTTATATGGTTATTTAATCTTTATTTGTTTGTTTTGATTGACATTAGTATTGATATTAGATAACTTGTAATTCATTTTATTTGAAGTTTATATATAATATATATTAAAATAAAAAATTATATTATTGTTAATCATAAAAATATTTCAATGTCCATATTAACCGTTGGTACAAGGCAACCTATTCCTTACCATTGGAAAAGATGGAAATATTTTTAAACAAATGAGTAATCCATACTAGAGAAAAAGATTGGAAAACATTTTAAAGAAATGCAAGATAGATACGAAAAAATTTATTATTATAACTCTACCTTTTGTAATTATTAATACTAATGCGAAATGACTGTTTCTTGGTAGTTTTTGTTGAATGTTAACATCTATTCGGGAAATTTCAACCAAACTGTCTTTTATTAAAATTATGTATATTCTATAACGTTAACAAGAAAAAATCTTAAAATTTAAAATATTATTTTTTCGTAAATCTGATAACTCTAACTCTATAGATCAAATATTAACATGCCTTGCACTAAATTATATGTGGTTCATTGATATATAAAACAACTGTAGCTTCTTGTAGCATGATCCGGATTACCCAGAGTTTCTAGTTCATTGTGCCGACGTTTCAAACCCCAAAGGGGGTCCATCATCAGGACAAATCAGATAGAAAATGAATGAAAGATTATTGAGAGAAGGGAGCCTTGCGATCTGGATATAAATAAACCAAGAACCCTAATTTTGAAATGGCCTACACATGATTTCTTATTTATTAAATAATTTCCTTAAATTTTATTTAAAAGTTTTATAAAAACATTTTAATTAATTATTTAATTATTCATTATTAGTTCAGGATTAATTATTTTCATCACGAATTCTTAATTGATTCAATCTGATAAAATTATATAATTTAATCAATAATTTAATTTAATAAAATTAATTATATAATTAAATCATTAATTTAATTTAACATAATTAATTAAATTAAATTAATTAATTAATTAATATAATTAAATCATTAATTTAATTTAATATAATTAATTATATAATTAAATCATTAATTTAAATTAAATTAAATTAAATTAAATTAATTAATTAATTAATTTGTTTCTAATTTAATATAATTAGTTATATGATTAAATCACTAATTTAATTTAATTTAATATAATTAATTAATTTAATTTAATTTAATTTAATTAATTAATTAATTAACTTAATATAATTAAGTTAAAGTAATATAATTAATTAATATAATTAATTAACTTAATATAATTAAATTAAATTAATTAATCAATTAATTTGTTTAGGTCAATTAATTAAGATTTAATTAATTTAATATAATTAATTATATAAATAAATCTTTAATTTAATTTAAATTAAATTAAATTAATTATTAATTAATTAATTTGTTTCTAATTTAATATAATTAATTATATGATTAATCATTAATTTAATTTAATATAATTAATTAAATTAAATTAATTACTTTGTTTTAATTAATTAATGAAACTTTTGAAATGAAAGACCCCTTTTTCCTTTTATGCTTCCAATGGTCCCTAGGGGTTTATTTGTCTGATCAGAGGAAGCCAATTTCCATTGATTTCACTCCCATTGTCTCTGTTGAGGTTCTGAGGGAATTTTATAATTTCAATGGCCTCTCTGATTTTTCTTTTATGATAATTTTCCTCTCTAGCAATTACCTTGGCGTCTTCCAAACACACATGATGTTTGGTCTTGGACGAGTGCTCAGCAAGGGCTGATGTACGTGATCTTTCATTCTTTATGTCAGCAGCGTGCTCTTTAAGTCTTATTTTCAGAGACCGACCTGTTTCCCCAATATAACTCTTGCCACATGAACAATCAATCTTGTACACGCCCTTGAGTTGTTGACGATCAATGTTATCCTTAACCGACCTCATCATTTGCCTTATCGTTCCACATGTTGTAAACTACGTGTCTATGTTATTCTTCCTTAAAATTTTTGCAATTTTATCAGTAACCCCTTGGATGAATGGAAGGTAAACTTTCCCATGATTTTCTTTCTTCTCTTGAGGGGGATGCTTAGAGAGGGCCCTATCCTGAGCCCTTCTTATAGCTCTCTTGATACTCCACTCCTTGTATCCAATGTTTTTGAAGACATTGGTTAAGTGATCAATCTCATCCTTCAAGTGATCAGGGTCAGAAATCCTGAAAGCCCTCACAGCTAGGGTGTATAAGACGTCAAATTTTTGGGATGGATGATGATACGAGTCAGCATGAAGATAACTATCAGTATGAGTTTTCTTCCTATAGACCTGGTGCCCCAAAGTGCCATCCTCTTTTCTACTGATCAGAACATCAAGAAAGGGGATCTTACCATTCTCTTCAACCTCCATAGTAAATTTGATTTCGGAAGATATAGAGTTAAGATGATTGAAGAAATTCTCAAGCTCTGCCTTACCATGAGTCCAATTCAGGTTGGTGTCATCGACAAATCTTGTCCACCATGCTGGCTTCAAATGGAATGAGTCAGGGGATTTTCTTTCAAAGTGCTCCATGTATAGGTTGGCGACAATAGGTGAGAGCGGGGAACCCATGGCGACTCCAGAAATTTGTTCATAATAGTGATATTGAAAACTGAAAAAAGTGGACCGCAAACAGATTTCTGCAAGCTTCGCTGTTATGGGGTCGGTGGCCATCTTTATAACATGAACAACTTCATCAACAGGAATCTTTGTAAACAAGGATACGACATCAAAGCTTACTAGAATATCATCTTTATCTATCCTTTTATTCCTAATAAGCTTTACAAAATCACTTGAGTCTTTTATAAAAGAGTCTGTGTTACCAACCAGAGGCTTTAGGATCTTAGCTACATACTTAGCTAATTCATAGGTAGGGGAACCAATGGTATTAGCAATTGGTCTAAGAGGGACCCCTTCCTTATGGATTTTCGGTAATCCATAGATTCTAGGAATAACCTCACAGGAGGGAATCAACTTCTTTTTTATTTTATCCTCCAGGTTGGTTTCCATGATGGCTTTCTTGACCTGCTTTATCACCTTAGGAATAGGGTTGGAGTTGACTCTTCTGTAACTTCCACAACTCAAATGCTCATTCATTTTATGAATGTAATCTTCCTTATTTAACACAATGGTGGCTCCACCTTTATCACCTTTACGAACAACTATCTTATCATTATTTTGAAGGGGTCTAAGAGCCTCTCGCCCTTCTTTATTCAGGTTACTCTTTGGGTGTTTAGACATCAACATAGCTAGGGAACATTCTTGTCTTAACATCTCCCTGTCGTTTGCTGAAAGACCTTGAGTCCCATTCTCAATGTTGCAAATGATGCTTTCAAAAGGAATGTTCTTAGGTGAGACCGCAAATCCCAATCCTTTGCTCAGGATTTTGATTTCTTCAGAGTTGAGCATTATGGATGAGAGATTCACGACTCTCTTATCATGCTTATTTAGAGCAATGGGGTTCCCAATAGCAAACCTCTCATTATCAGAATTATCACTGGTAGCATTATCATTCTTAATAAATTTATAGCTTGTATTAGTTCCAGCATCAAGATCTTTACCTTCTAAGTTGCTTCCGTTCTTATATATATTATAATCATCCATGTTAATGATCTTGGTATCCTTCATTTCAACATCCTTACCAACGAATTTTGAAGTGACGGCAATGTTAATAGTGCTAGGGCAGCCTTCAATGCGCTTCATCTCATTTCTGCTGGACTCACCATAAGGGACATCGCAGGAGCCCATTTTCATGTTGCTGCCTGCGTGCTCCTCGTTGCAGCTAATATCAACCATGATTCTGTTGGTGCTGCCTGCGTGCCCCACAGCGAAGTTTGCATCATTTACAGTGCAGCTGTTGTGGGGAGAAGCGTATGATGTTAATGGTTGATCAGCGTAGGTAGCCCAAATAGTCATCTGATTTGCTGCTTTTTCTTTGGTGTTGGGAACAACGTAGGATGATTGAACATCGCAGGAGGTTTGAACAACACAGGACATTGGCATGTTTAACTCCTTTTTGCTCAAAGTGTTAACAATCTCATCTCTAACATTCTCAGCACCGTCCGCATTGTTTCTTGATTCTATTGTTGAATATATAGTAGATAAACCCACTCCTTCCTCTAACTTGGCCAGCTTCCTGGATTGTCTTTCCCTGGCGATTCTACCCTCTGACTGGGCCTTCAATGCTGCTTTTGCATCAATAATTTTCCAAAGATCAAAGTTGATTTCCACAGTTAGTTTAAGATGGGAGGAAAGGGCCAAGCGATTGAGCCTGTCTAAGGCTGCCCTGGTTCTTTTAATTTCACTTCGAATTAGGGCCAGACTTAATTTCAAAAATGACTTATTATTATAATGATTAAATAGTCTATGATTTATCTTAGCAAAAGGAGGGATGATTTTCTTATCCCTACATTGCTTTAGAAATTGCAGGTCCGCAGCTCTTCTCTCAATTTTTATCCTCAAGATTTCGAGAAGACAGATCTCCTTCCATGTTTCCCCTCCGTACAAGGAAGTTATGTTAGATTTCAAGCTACTGTGGAAGTTTTTTGTAGCATGATCCGGATTACCCACAGTTTCTAGTTCATTCTGCCGACGTTTCAAACCCCAAAGGGGGTCCATCATCAGGACAAATCAGATAGAAAATGAATGAAAGATTATTGAGAGAAGGGAGCCTTGCGACCTGGATATAAATAAACCAAGAACCCTAATTTTGAAAGGGCCGACACATGATTTCTTATTTATTAATTAATTTCCTTAAATTTTATTTAAAAGTTTTATAAAAACATTTTAATTAATTATTTAATTATTCATTATTAGTTCAGGATTAATTATTTTCATCATGAATTCTTAATTGATTCAATCTTATAAAATTATATAATTTAATCAATAATTTAATTTAATATAATTAATTATATAATTAAATCATTAATTTAATTTAATATAATTAATTAAATTAAATTAATTAATTAGTTAATATAATTAATTATATAATTAAATCATTAAATTAAATTAAATTAAATTAATTAATTAATTAATTTGTTTCTAATTTAATATAATTAGTTATATGATTAAATCATTAATTTAATTTAATATAATTAATTAATTTAATTTAATTTAATTTAATTTATTAATTAATTAACTTAATATAATTAAATTAAATTAATTAATTAACTTAATATAATTAATTAAATTAAATTAAATTAAATTAATTACTTTGTTTTAATTAATTAATTAAACTTTTGAAATGAAAGACCCCTTTCTCCTTTTATGCTTCCAAGGGTCCGGAGGGGTTTATTTGTCTGATCAGAGGAAGCCAATTTCCATTGATTTCACTCCCATTGTCCCTGTTGAGGTTCTGAGGGAATTTTATAATTTCAATGGCCTCTCTGATTTTTCTTTTATGATAGTTTTCCTCTCTAGCAATTACCTTGGCGTCTTCCAAACACACATGATGTTTGGTCTTGGACGAGTGCTCAGCAAGGGCTAATGTACGGGATCTTTCATTCTTTATGTCAGCAGCGTGCTCTTTAAGTCTTATTTTCAGAGACCGACCTGTTTCCCCAATATAACTCTTCCCACATGAGCAATCAATCTTGTACACACCCTTGAGTTGTTGACGATCAATGTTATCCTTAACTGACCTCATCATTTGCCTTATCGTTCCACATGTTGTAAACTGCGTGTCTATGTTATTCTTCATTAAAATTTTTGCAATTTTATCAGTAACCCCTTGGATGAATGGAAGGTAAACTTTCCCATGATTTTCTTTCTTGTCTTTAGGGGGATGCTTAGAGAGGGCCCTATCCTGAGCCCTTCTTATAGCTCTCTTGATACTCCACTCCTTGTATCAAATGTTTTTGAAGACATTGGTTAAGTGATCAATCTCATCCTTCATGTGATCAGGGTTAGAAATCCTGAAAGCCCTCACAGCTAGGGTGTTTAAGACGCCAAATTTTTGGGATGGATGATGATACGAGTCAGCATGAAGATAGCTATCAATATGAATTTTCTTCCTGTAGACCTGGTGTCCCAAAGTGCCATCCTCTTTTCTACTGATCAGAACATCAAGAAATGGGATCTTACCATTCTCTTCAAGCTCCATAGTAAATTTGATTTCGGAAGATATAGAGTTAAGATGATTGAAGAACTTCTCAAGCTTTGCCTTACCATGAGTCCAATTCAGGTTGGTGTCATTGACAAATCTTTTCCACCATGCTGGCTTCAAATGGAATGAGTCAAGGGATTTTCTTTCAAAGTGCTCCATGTATAGGTTGGCGACAATAGGTGAGAGCGGGGAACCCGAGGCGACTCCAGAAATTTGTTCATAATAGTGATCTTGAAAACTGAAAAAAGTGGACCGCAAACAGATTTCTGCAAGCTTCGCTGTTATGGGGTCGGTGGCCATCTTTATAACATGAACAACTTCATCAACAGGAATCTTTGTAAACAAGGATACAACATCAAAGCTTACTAGAATATCATCTTTATCTATCCTTTTATTCTCAATAAGCTTTACAAAATCACTTGAGTCTTTTATAAAAGAGTCTGTGTTACCAACCAGAGGCTTTAGGATATTAGCTACATACTTAGCTAATTCATAGGTAGGGGAACCAATGGTATTAACAATTGGTCTAAGAGGGACCCCTTCCTTATGGATTTTCGGTAATCCATAGATTCTAGGAATAACCTCACAGGAGGGAATCAGCTTCTTTTTTATTTTATCCTCGAGGTTGGTTTCCATGATGGCTTTCTTGACCTGCTTTATCACCTTGGGAATAGGGTTGGAGTTGACTCTTCTGTAACTTCCACAACTCAAATTCTCATTCATTTTATGAATGTAATCTTCCTTATTTAACACAATGGTGGCTCCACCTTTATCAGCTTTAAGAACAACTATGTTATCATTATTTCGAAGGGATCTAAGTGCCTCTCGCCCTTCTTTATTCAGGTTACTCTTTGGGTGTTTAGACCTCAACATAGCTAGGGAACATTCTTGTCTTAACATCTCCCTGTCGTTTGCTGAAAGACCTTGAGTCCCATTCTCAATGTTGCAAATGATGCTTTCAAAAGGAATGTTCTTAGGTGAGACCGCAAATCCCAATCCTTTGCTCAGGATTTTGATTTCTTCAGAGTTGAGCATTATGGATGATAGATTCACGACTCTCTTATCATGCTTATTTATAGCAATGGGGTTCCCAATAGCAAACCTCTCATTATCAGAATTATCACTGGTAGCATTATCATTCTTAATAAATTTATAGCTTGTATTAGTTCCAGCATCAAGATCTTTACCTTCTAAGTTGCTTCCGTTCTTATATATATTATAATCATCCATTATATATTATTCTCCTCTATTTGTGTTATTAACAAAAAATGCTGAATTTAAGTGGACTGCTGATTGTGAAAAAGCATTTAATGAACTTAAATATCAATTGTCCACAGCTACCATTTTGAGAGGACCTGATTGGGCACTACCCTTTCATATATTCTCTGATGCCTCAGATACTGCAATTGGAGTTGTCTTGGGCCAGGAAGAAAATAGTCTTCCCTATGCCATTTATTTTATCAGTAAGAATATGACACCAGCTGAACTGAATTATACAGTCACTGAGAAGGAATTCCTAGCAGTCATCTATGCTATCAATAAATTTCGACATTATATTACTGGCTACACTACTTTTGTGCATACTGATCACTCGGCCATTAAATATTTAATGAATAAATCAGTTACAAATGCCCGATTCACTAGATGGTTATTATTATTACAAGAATTTGACATCACAATTGTAGATAGGCCAGGAAAAGAAAATGTACTTGCTGATTTCCTTTCTCGGTTAAAAATTGATGAAAACATTCCAGTAGATGATTCTTTTCCTGATGAATATTTATTTGCAGTATCTGCTCACTCACCTTGGTATGCAGACATTGCCAGCTATTTAGTTGCAGGAAAATTACCGTCGCACCTATCACACAGGGAAAAAGGAAAGATCATCCAGCAAAGTGCTAGGTACAACTGGATAAGCGGGTGTCTTTTCCACACAGGAATCGATCAGGAAATCCGGAGATGCATTGGTGAAGATGAAATTTACGATGTATTAAAAGCTTGTCACGATGGCCCTTGTGGAGGGCATTTTGCAGACAAAAGAACAGCACACAAGGTACTCAGAATGGGTTATTATTGGCCCTCACTCTTTAAAGATGCAAGGAAATATGTGAAGGCCTGCGATAGCTGTCAAAGAATGGGCCAGCCTAATCACAGGGATGAAATGCCACTCAATCCCCAGGTAATTCTTGAACCTTTTGAGAAATGGGCATTAGATTTTATAGGTCCCATTAATCCCCCATCCAATCAAAGAGTGTACATATTAGTATGCACAGATTATATGACTAAATGGGTAGAAGCTAAGGCACTCCTTAAAGCTAATGAAGAAGCAGTACTAACATTTTTATTTGAAGAGATCTTTGTTAGGTTTGGATTGCCTAGAGAACTAGTCACGGATGGAGGACCTCCTTTCAACTCTCATGGCTTCAAAAATACGCTTCAGAAATATCATATTAAGCACAAAATGACTACACCTTATCACCCCCATGCAAATGGGCAGGTAGAAAGCACCAATAAAGTCATAGAAGCCATCCTGACAAAAACAATAAAGGAGAATAGAAGGGACTGGTTTCAAAGGTTGCCTTAGGCATTATGGGCCTATAGAACTACTTGGAGGAATACTACGGGCTTTTCACCTTATGAATTAGTTTTTGGAAAAAATGTTGTTTTCCCTGTAGAGTTTGAAATCAAAACTTTAGGAACTGCTTTAGCTGTTAACCTCGACTTGACTGATGCACAGACAGCCAGGTTGCAACAACTTCAAGAATTGGACGAGAAGAGACTAGATGCCATCCATCAAACAACCATGATACAGCAACAAAGAAGCAGGTGGCATGATAGAACCATCAAGCAAAAGCAGTTCCAGAAAGGTAACTGGGCTCTACTCTATGACTCCCGTTTCGAGAATTTCCAAGGTAAGTTAAGAACAAGGTGGTTAGGGCCTTATGAAGTGGATGCTGTTTTTCCAAATGGGACAGTCAGACTTTTAACGATTGATGATAGCAGAACACCACTACTAGTGAATGGGTATCGACTCCGTTTATATCAGCGGCCTATTTCTAAAGAAGATTTTAAAGCTACTTGCATGGCAATTAGACACTATGCTTCCCTAGGGGAACTTGCTGTCCCTCAAGGCACTTAAATTTCTATTTATTTATGCATTTTTTTTAGATTAGATATTCTTTTCAACTAATAATCCCTGCCAAGGGTTGCCATATTACATTTCATTATTTTGCAGATTTTAGCTTTGGAAAATGGCTGAGAACAAAAGCTTCAAAGGAATCACTTTGCGGACTTGGGAATCCCGTTGCTGCAACACCATTTCCCATTGCTGCAACACCACTTCCCGTTGCTGCAACACCATTTCCCGTTGCTGCAACACCATTTCCCGTTGCTGCAACACCATTTCCAGTTGCTGCAACATCATTTCTCGTTGCTGCAACACCACTTCCCATTGCTGCAACACCATTTCCCGTTGCTGCAACACCATTTCCCGTTGCTGCAACACCATTTCCAGTTGCTGCAACACCATTTCCCCTTACTGCAACACCATTTTCCGTTGCTGCAACACCTATTCCCATTGTTATAACACTACTTTCCGATGCCGTAATGCCTTTTTAAGTATTTCTCTCATTTATAAAAGCACCAGTTTCTCCACTTCAGCTCCCAAAGAAACGAATTATTATTTGCATAAAACATACCATTTCCTACCAAAAGAACCAACCATACACTATGATGATTACAATTCTCCACTATTACTTCCCGTCATTACTAAAAATCGTCGGTATTCTCATACTTTTAGACCCGCTTTAATCATTATGGATCCAGCAAAAGACAAGACAAGACTTTTCGACGCAGCAACCAAAAAGGTAAAACATAAAGGTACGCATGATTATGTATGGACATTAAATAATAGTTAATGTGGAGACGTTGATAGGACTACCGAATAATTGTACTTCCAATCATATCACTTACTCGTAGCTTTTGGGGGGGGGATTACCAAAGCGCTGTCATAATTGTATAGCATGTCAACTGCCGCCGCCCTTAACTCTCCCGGTAATATGTAAAAGTCATCTCATCACAGCATGTTACCATTTGCAACGACTTACTCTGGACTGAACTCGGAAGCTCGGCTCTGAACTGAGAATTTTCATTGAAACAATAGCTATGGGAGGAAATCTCATCACATACGAACCTGGCACAACAACACTTCTTGAGCTCTATCCCGAGGTTTATCAAATCTTCCTGCAAGCGGGATGGCTAGATTATTTTAGGAGACTTCCAAAGTTCGACGCACAACAAGTCCTCGAGTTTGCATGCAATTTAACAGAGGGGTTTTTTGTCATTCAGGGACTTCAAATTCCAGTCACGGAGGAAGTCATAGCCCAAGTTACCGGGCTACCAGCTAATGGCATGCGATGGTTCAGTAGGAAGCACCTGATCCTTAATGCGCAGCAGGATTTTCTTCAACCAGGCGAGCAGGTGGAACCCAAGGGCAGAGGCGTAGCACTTCAATCACTGCCTCAACCATGGCGGAAAGTCACTAAGTTTGTAAAGCAATATCTGACGTGCGAAGGCCGGTACCGGGTAATTTACCAGCACGATTTCGTCTTGTTGAATCACTTGAGGCATGGTTACTTGATAAATATGCCATATTATCTATTGGGATGTCTTAAAAATATGTCACGTTACACTGTCAACGCAAAGCGTCCGCTCCATTCCTTGAAACACCACCGTCTAGCTCAATTATTGATAAATAAGGGCGTTGCCTTAAATAACCCCCCTCCCCTCATAAATCCCTACCAAGAGGAGCAGGAAATTCCTTATCAGGAAGAGGAAATTCCTCACCAAGCTGAGGAAATACCTCAGCAGGATGAAGGAATCCCTCAGCAAACAGAGAACATTCTAGAGCAAATTCCCGAAGAAATCCTCCAGCAAACACCCCCACAAGTTGCTGAAAATGTACAATCAGCAGTAGAAATACCCATGGAAACAACCCCATCCCCTAATAAAACCGACCCATCCGTTCCTATACTTGGTATTTCTACCAATGACTCTGATGATAACATCCCTATTACCCTTCTCAAACGAAAGATACAGCAGAAAAATGAAACCTCATTGAAAAGAAGAAGAACTAGGGCTTCGGGTAAAGCAGCTGTTATTTCCGCCACTGCCCCTATTTTAAAGAAAGCTAGCCTGAAAAGAAAAATTTCTGAATTCCCTGCTTCTCTACTCAGGCAAAGGACTCGGTCATCTGTAATAGCTGAATCCCCTAGCCACACCCTCCCCAGCTCTCCACCCATCATATTAAAACCCCGTACTCCCACCAGCCCTGGAAAATCCTCTCCCTCACCCTCTGGGGCTGAGATGCAGAGTGTTCACAGCGTCGTGACATTATCTTTTGAGGCAGCTGTCACACAAGAACCAGCTGCCGACACCCAAGGTAATATTGGTCAAGTGGCTGCAACACAAGAAACAACCACTACCCCACCAGGTGATACACAAGAACCACCTGTTGGGGGTATAAATGTTCAGATCAATGTTGAAACACAACCGGAACCTGCCGCTCCACAAGCTCAGCCTACCATATCTGCCCTGCAGGAAGAAATTGAATTTCTGAAATCCCAAATTCATGATTATCAGGAGGAAATAATAAGGGTCAAAGAAGCTTATCAAAATGAACGTAACCTGCACATTTTAGCACGGGTAGCATCTGTAGCGGAGAAGAGTAAAGAGAATGAATATATGTGCACCAATTGTGGTGAGATATATACTCAAGCAGGATACAAGGTAGTTGCAGAACCAATGACTGAAGTCATTCCAGAACCTTCTACTCTTGTAGTTGAAACGAAAGAACCTGCTGTTACACAAACTGCAGAAGCAAAAACAGAACCACCGCAACCCTCTGCTGAAACAGAAGAACTTGCTGTAACACAAGAACCAGTACGTTCTCCAGAAACTGTGCAGGAGCAAACAGAAGAACTTGCTGCAACACAAGAACCAGTAGATTCTCCAGAAACTATGCAGGAGCAAACAGAAGAACTTGTTGCAACACAAGAACTAGTAGATTCTCCAGAAACTGTGTAGGAGTAAACAGAAGAACTCGCTGCAACACAAGAACCAGTAGGTTCTCCAGAAACTATGTAGGAGCAAACAGAAGAACTCGCTGCAACACAAGAAGCAATAGGTTCTCCAGAAACTATGCAGGAGCAAACAGAAGAACTTGCTGCAACACAAGAACCGGTAGGTTCTCTGGAAACTGTGCAGGAGCAAACAGAAGAACTTGCTGCAACACAAGAACCAGTAGGTTCTCCAGAAACTGTGCAGGAGCAAACAGAAGAACTTGTTGTAACACAAGAACGAGTAGGTTCTCCAGAAATTGTGCAGGAGAAAATAGAAGAACTTGCTGCAACATAAGAACCAGCAAGAACTATACAGGTGGAAACAAAGCAACCTGCTGTAACACAAGAACCAGCAGGATCTCCAAAAAGTGTAAAGAAAGAACTAGAAGGATTTGTTGTAACACAGGAATCAGCAGGGAATGAAGAAGAAGATATAAAGTCACCACGGCCTACCCAAACTGTTATGGAAGAAGAAAAAGAAGCATTGGCTATTTCACAGGAATCAGCAGGGAATGAAGAAGAAGACATAAAGTCACCACGGCCTACCCAAACTGTTATGGAAGAAGAAAAAGAAGCATTGGTTGTTTCACAGGAATCAGCAGGGAATGAAGAAGAAGATATAAAGTCACCACGGCCTACCCAAACTGTTATGGAAGAAGAAAAAGAAGCATTGGCTGTTTCACAACAATCAGCAGGGAATGAAGAAGAAGATATAAAGTCACCACGGCCTACCCAAACTGTTATGGAAGAAGAAAAAGAAGCATTGGCTGTTTCACAGGAATCAGCAGGAAATGAAGAAGAAGATATAAAGTCACCACGGCCTACCCAAACTGTTATGGAAGAAGAAAAAGAAGCATTGGCTGTTTCACAGGAATCAGCAGGAAATGAAGAAGAAGACATAAAGTCACCCCGGTTTACCCAAGCTGAACAAGAAGAAGAAACATTGACCGGAAATGGAAAAGAAGATATTGAATCGCCCAGGCCTACTCCAATTATCACAGAGCAGAAAATTCTTGTTGAGGCCTTCACACAAACTGAACCTCCCATTGTCAGTGATGCATGCATTGAGACCGCTAGTTTTCAAGAATTAAAAGGAGAATGGTGGAGAGAATATGAGATGTCACAAGGGAAAGCATTCCAACAGAAAAAGGGAATCTGGTTCAGTTATGCATATAAGAATTGGGAAGCACTTTAGCAGTCTAGAGCTCAGTACAAAGAAATTAAGGAACTAAAAGCTAGACTATCCCAGATTTTTGAGTTAGTTCAAAGAATACTTGCTACAAGAAAACCCTCTTTCAACTATGCAGTATTTTTGAGGGAACGACTAACATTCTTACAGATAAAGGCAGTTAGAGATGGTAGACCTTATCAGGTGATTACATCAGAACAATTTATTGAAACCTTTGCAGAGGCACCAAAAAATGATCAGAATTTGTTGTGTGAGCTTTATCTCCACAACGAAGCCATGTCTGAAGAAAGAAACATGAATATACTCCCTCTTGTTGGCGACATACAACTCAGAGCTTTCATTTCCTTTCTAGCCAACCAACTCACTTGGCAAAACACCTTCGTCTCATTAGAACATAATGAACAGAACTGCCTCCTTTGGATTAGGGCTGAACCTCAAAATGCAGCTACTTTCATTGCACAACATCGAAGAATGTTAAGTGAACTTGGAATGACTGATCACATTAGGAAACTACAAGCAGTGGTCCTGCGAGACTGCTAAGACTATGTCAGAACGAAGGCACCTTTGGCTATTAAGGCCAACAACCTATTATGGGAAAACTGTCCCAAGGAGAGGCAGGAGTATCATCCCTATAATCCATCTAATCTACAGGCAACAATTTCGAGGGTACCTTACTATGTTAGATGTATGAAACAATGTGCTGAAAAATGGATTGGCTACAGATTTAAATGTCGCCTCTTATGGTTATCTGGTCAGCAATACAAGGGTCAGTTTGGATTATCCAAAAAGGAAGAGGCGGTAGAATGGAGGCAACTAGAGACTGTCTATGGGTTCAGAGACAAGTTTGATAACGCTTTCTATAGCTACTATCTTAGTAATTTACACTGTTCATCCTAGTACTCCGACTCAGATTCAGAGTAAGCATTGCATGAGGACATGCAACCCTTTCAGTTGGGGGGGATGTTAGGACTCCAAATTGACCATTTTTGACCTTGTATTTTTGTTATAATATTACCCTTTTTCAGTCCATAAGTTGAAAGCTTTGATTATATAATGACCCAATCACCCCAAGGTATGAAGTAACTCTCTGCATTACTATATGTTTAATTATTCATTACATATTCATGTTATATTTATAATTATCTTTGGAGAAGTTAACCAAGTTGCTAAGTAACTGTTGAACTGTCTAAAGTCTACAGAAATTATAATTCGTAGTTGCTGCAACACCAGAAACAGCAACTACGTAGTTGCTGCAACACCAGAAACAGCAACTACGCAGTTGCTGCAACACCAGCAACAGCAACTATCTAAAGCAGGGAAAACATTATACCGTAAAATACAAACAACAACTATCAGAAGTTCGTCTGAGTTCCATGCTGACACAACACGACCAACAACTATCCAGAAAAGGTAAAACACAGTTACAGTTGCTAAAACACCAGGGATAGCATGAGTTTACTAAATCAGCAACAATGAAGCGGCAAAGGATAGTACAAGGATTCCAAGAAGATGGTTGAAGTTTGTTTACCAGCTGTGTAACAGTAAGGGACCAAGAAGGAATACACAGTCACACTGTTATAACAGCATCCTGTAATAAGGATGGATTCCTTATTTTTGACAAAAAGGTTTAATTGAATGAACTATGATGGTCTATTGTAATAGATGTCTCCTCTATAAACAGGAGACATCTACAGTAGAGGGGGAGGGAGAAAAAGGAAAGAAGTTGTAAGGGAAATTTGAAAGACGAACAACAAGTCTGAATCTTTATTGTAACTGGACATTTTGGCAGATGAATAGAAGATTGTTCTGAGCACCTAACCCAGCATTTGTGTTCTGGGGAATCTTGTGAGAGGGACAGGGCCCACCTTCTTCACAAGATTCACCCATTTATTTCCTGTCAGTGTGTAAGTGTGTTTGGTAATTTCCTTTTTGCTAGTACTCTATTTGGATTCTGTAGCATTACCTCTAATAATTTCCTTTTTGCTAGTACTCTGTTTCGTTAATTGCTTGATACTGTAAAAGAATACTTCACCGGTGAATTAGAATTGCAGTGTGTATTAGCAATCTGGTTACAGAGGCAGGTGTTGAACATCCTTACCCTGAGGATAGGGTCCTGGTCCTCTGCTAACAGAGCAACAATTACTTCTCTTTTCAGATTTGTATTCTTAGTTAACTGCTTTCATTTTATCTTTGCAATATATTGTTATAACATAGAGCAAGGAGTTTTGACATAAACAGAATCGTGTATACTACAACTTTTAATGCTTTTAGAATTAAGTACATACAGTACGCGGTCACCTTTGAAATAAAAGGACTTTCCCAGGTTGACAAATTAATGTGGTACTTGACTGTTTAATCAATAAACAATTCAACTAGCCAATAGTCACCAATTAATTTAAAATACACACAGTGATCTGCTTTGCTTCTGGTGAAGCCAAGTCCCTGTATAAATGTATCAAATTTTTGATACCACATCCTTGGTGACTGCTTTAACCCATACAAAGACTTCTTTAACTTGGATACCATTTCTTTCTTACCCTTCACCGCAAAACCTTTAGGTTTCTTCATGTAGATCTCCTCTTCTAGATCCCCATGAAGAAATTTTGTCTTCACATCCATCTGTTCTACCTCAAAATCAAAAGCAGTAGCAACAGATAAAAGTAACCTAATAGAAGCTACCTTGGCAACAAGAGAAAAAAAAATCACCAAAATAAATTCCTGGCATCTGGGAATAACATTTTTCTACCAACCGAGCTTTGTATTTCTCCACCTTTCCTTCTGCACTTGCCTTCTTTTTGAACACCCATTTGATTCCAATGGGTTTCCTTCCAGCCGGCAACTCCACTAGATCCCAAGCCTCATTTTTGTCCAAAGATGCCATTTCATCAAGCATGGCCTCTGGATCTACTGCTTCCTTCATAGTTATGGGATCATCATTAGTAATAGATAAAGAAAAATTTGAACAGAAAGCAGATGGACTATACTTTTCTAGTTGTGTTCTTTCTCGAACTGATTTTCTCACATGCAAAGTTTGTGGCTCTTCATCTTTTGATTCCTCCTCTGTTGTAGATTCTGATTCTTCCTCCTTAAGCTTAAACTCTCTCTTCTCAAGTTCCTTTGGTTGGAATTCATGTTTAATAACATCTCTCACCTCTTTGAGCATCACATCTCAGTTGTACACAACCTTCCTTGTTACTGGGTTCCAAAGCTTATAACCCTTTAAACCATCCTTATACCCAATAAAGATGCACTTTTCAGATTTACTATCCAACTTGGCTATTTTCTCCTTTGGAACATGTACATATGCATCACATCTAGATACCTTCAGATGTAAAAGAGAGGGTTTCTTACCAGTCCATACCTCTTGTGGAGTCATACCCTCCAACGCTGATGAAGGTGATCTGTTGACCAAGTAACATGTTGTCTCCACCGCCTCTACCTAGAGTTCCTATCCTATCTCGGCACCACCGAGCATGCTTCTTGCCCTTTCCATCTGTTGGAAATAATACTGAGAGGGGGGGGGGGTGAATCAGTATTATTAATTTCTTTTTAATAAACCATCCAGATTTATGCTTTAAATTATTCTTCCAAAATTGATAATTAACTTGTATGTCAGTACCATATAATGATGAACAAGAACAGTTAAAAACATATTGTCACACAACAGAACACCAGATATAAGGTGGAAACCCAATGTGGGTGAAAACCACCTGCTGCAATATGTCTCTATCTTCTTTCAAATAGAATTTATTTTACAATGAATTTGTACTGGTGTAGTCCTTTACCAGTACGCAGGCTGCAACCTGCAGAGAGCTACAACCCTCTCTCGTTTTCCAGTCTCTCCTGGAAGGGAGCTACAACCCCCTACTTCGTTCAAGGACCACGTTTCATTAATTTTCAGACTGGATCCAAGAAGATCAAATGGTCATCAAGTATAAACAAATCTTCAGAATTACCCAAGCATCAGATCAATATATATTTTCTTTATATAGCAGATCTTTCAAAATCACCCAAGTGCCAACCCAAGCACTAGATCAAAATATAAATAAATATTTGATCTGGTCACCCATTAAAACAGAGGTTGTTTATGCCGAAATCAGAACACAATGCAGAGGATATACATATAACAGTGCACCTGGAGGCTAGACATAAGACAAAACCAATATGCACACCCAGAATCTTTTAGCGAACAGCAGAGGAGGCTATATCAGAGTTAAAGAATGACTGCTGCTTAAAAGAAACCCTGCGGTTGGTTGCTCTTATGTTACTTACTGAACTGCAATACACCCGAAGCAATGCGATTTCTCTCAAAGAAATGTCTGAACTTCAGCCTGCGATCCTTTTTTCTGTTCTACGTGCATTAGGTTCAGTAATTACTCCTTAACCAATCACAAGAATGCCAATCAATTCTCCCTTAAGATCTTCAATTCATAATCGATGCCTTGCCGCAGGATCCCCTTTTTCTTTATATAATCACGCTTTTGATAAAACCATGAATCGAAACCAGAGGATCCGAAAACTTGGGGTGCAACTGTTTTGACCGATCTCTTAAGAAAAAGGCTTAAGTGGGAAAACGATGAAAACGGTCCAAACAACAAAAGGCGGAATTTAAACTGAATGTACCCATAATAATACTATATTGGGTCCGCTCCTCATCGCTAACAACGCATGCCCATATCATGGCCTATTCCCGACGTCCGATCTGATGGATCGGATGCGACATGCCCATTAACCAGCCTTTATATATATATATATATATATATATATATATATATATATATATATATATATATATATATATCAGGTCTGCTCTTTTCATCGCTATCGGCAATTTGAAGTGGGAGGCTTTTATAAACATTGCGATTACCGCGAATGCGATGTTATTATAAAATCCCTTTAAAGCTTCCATCGGGTCCGCCACCACTTATCGCAATCGGAGGATTGGGGTGGACGACCCTATATACATTTCGACATACTGCGGATGCGATATATTATAAACCAAATATGAAATGCCATCAGGTCACTTAGCTGAAACCCCGATGCGCCGATATGGCGAAATATATATATATATATATATATGCCATCAGATTCATATGTGCTGAAACATATTTAACTTGTGTTGTTTCCGCCTAAAGGAAAAAGGCCTTTGATTATTGTAAAAGCATATATATAGGTTTTGGGTGCCCAAATACTCCCGATAACGTTAGTACATGCATATATGGCCTGATCACTCCCGATAATGATTTAGAATGCATCCAAGGGTTTTAATAAGCCCGATACCTCTCGATAAGCATATATATGAGAATGAGCCTCTATTGCTCTGATAAGCTCCCAATGGCTCAATGGTTCCGATAACTGCTTCTTTGTGATATAAACATATGTAAATGGCCCCTCTTCTCTCCTCTTAGCTCCTCTTGGCTCTTCTTGTCCCCATCAAGATGTATATAAGAGAGATGTCCGTCTGTGAGAGGGTTGCCATCAAGTTCAACACATGTCCATAATGCCATAATGCCAACACCATCAACGTCTTGTTCATTCTTTTTGCAACTCTGTTTTGCTCAAGTGTGTATGGAGTAGTCTTTTGCCATGCTATACCACACTTCTTACAGAATTCTTCACATTCCTTGCTACAAAACTCTCCACCATTATCTGTCCTCAACACCTTTATCTTCTTCTCTGTCTAGCTTTCCACCAGAGACTTAAATTCTTTAAACTTGTCAAAGACTTCAAGTTTCTTCTTAAGGAAATATATCCATGTATTCCTTGAGAAGTCATCTATAAATGATACATATTACATAGAATTACCTAGTGATGGAACCTTCACAGGTCCAAACACATCATTGTGCACAAGTTCTAATATATGTTTCAACATCTTACCACTAAAGGGGAAGCTCACCCGATTTTGCTTACCATATACATAATTTTCATAGAAATCAAAATCCAGAGAGCTATTAGTCATACCTTCTACCATACCTTTACCATGAAGTATTCGAAGGCCTTTCTCCCCAATATGTCCAAGCCTTTGATTCCACAACATGGTCTTCTCTCCAGAGACCACTAGATTTTTTTCTCCACTTTCAGGAACCACAAAACTATTGCACCCATCAATAATTTTTCTACCTTGCATCTTGTATAGAGTTCCAATCCGAACTACTTGCATCAATACTAGTGCTCCCCAAACCATTTTGTAGGTATCCTTCTCGAACACTCTTTTTACACCTGCATCATCTAGCTTGCTTATAAAAATTAGATTTCTAGCCAATGTAGGAATATGTAGAACACTTGGAAGTGTTCTAACCCTTCGTCCTTGCAACTTCAACTTTACCTTTCCGCGACCAACAATTCTAGCATTCCTATCATCCCCCAAGAATACATCACCACCATCATATTTGTCATACTTATAGAACTACTCTCTATGGGGAGTGAAGTGAAAGGATGCACCTGAGTCAATCAACCATGCCTCATGATTTACATGTGTACTTGAAGAAGAAAAGTAAACATCCCCACCTTCATCTAAGGTGGTTTTCACCTCTGCAGAAGGAGCATCATTAGATCCCTTTCCTTTGCCAGGATCTTTAGATTTACAATCCATTTTTTAGTGCCCTTCCTTTCCACATTTCTAGCACACCACCTTTACAAGTTTTTTTGGAGATTTAGATCTCCCACTCGACGACTTATTTTTATTTCTGTTCTGGGACTGTCCTCGTATAGACAAGGCATCACCATTCTGGCTCTCCATAATTTTTTTTTCTCATCTCCTCCGTTAGCAACGATGAGACTATGTCATCAAACTGCAAGGCAATTGCATTGCTACTTATTGAAATAACCAGACTATCCCATGAATTTGGTAGAGAACACAACAAACTAATGTAGTTACCTTCATCTGAAATTTTAATATCAATAGATAATAACTGACTTACCATAGCATTAAATGCATTCATATGTTCTGTCACTGAGTCTCCATCTTTCATCCTCAGGTTATACAACTTTTTCCGTAGGAACAATTTATTCATGAGAGACTTGGATTGTTACAAAGTTCCTAACTTATCCTACAAAGCCTTCACTGTAGCTTTCCCTGATACATTCAGTAATATTGAATCTGAGACACATAATCATATGGTGCTCTTAGCCTTCCAGTCAAAGTTCTTCCATTCTTCATATACACCAACAACTCCTCCATCTTGAGTTTCCATAACCCAAAAATCTAACCATTAAATTTCTCGATCTCTATCCTTCCACTGCTCACCATCTCCTTTCACCACCAAAATTGATCTCGCAGATCTCCCACTCAACAGGGTCTACCACAGGCTCGAGTGAAACCCATCAACAAAAAAGGCATCCCCTTCAAGCCAAAATAACTCTGATACCAAATGTAGGTTTTTAATGTTGTATATAAATTACCTGCATACAAATTCTAAAACAAAAGAAATAAACAATGCGAGAGCATACACACATAAAACACATCTACATAGAGATTTTCCCCTAGATCCCAAAATGGAGACTACCAGTTTGATTTTTCATTATGTTCCTTTCAATATTACAATACATATTTATACATGCCGAAGCATGGAATACCATGGACCAAAAACCGTCGTGTCCAAAACCATGGACCCAAAACCATCACGTCCAAAACCATGTGCAAAAATCATGCATAAAACCATAGGTAGGTTCGCCCAACCTAATATAGGGTCCAAAAACAAAATTTTCTAGGGCACTGCTGCGAACCCCATAGAAGGGCACTAGCTACACCCCTAAAACCCCCTGTGACACCCCGCTATGCAATCGGCACAATGAAGGGAGAGGGCTCTGCCCCCCTCTAACACCCCGGTTAACTACATGGGCTAGTCATGGAAAAAATATAACATAACCCAACAAAGAGGATGCCATCTCAGGTGAGGAAGTGGAGGTTACTATTTACAGGCCACTTGTTGGCTCACTCATGTATTTGGTGAAAAAATGATTGGACATGTCTTATGCAGTTAACTAGCTTAGTCAAGCCATGGTTAAGCCAGCTAAATTGTATTGGAAGATAACAAAGCATGTCTTTAGATACCTTAGAGGTACTACAAATTTTTTTATTTGGTACAAATAGATAGAGGGAGCAAAGTTACAAGGATTCATAGATGTGTATTGGGTGGAAAATCCATAAGACACTAAGAGCACCTCAAGAGGATTTTTCAGTGTTGGGTCAACAACAGTTTCTTGGTACAGAAAGAAGCATAGATTTGTGGTCCTTAGCTCAGTGGAAGCGGAATACATGGTTGCAACTGAAGCTACATATGAGGCTATCTGAATGAGAAAGATTCTTGTTGGGTTATTTGGTCAGAAGATGGATCATACAATGATTTACTATGAAAATTCAAGTTGTATTAAACACTCTGAGAATTGAGTATTTCATGACCAATCCAAGCATATCGACATCCAATATCACCATCTATGAGATTGTGAGCAGAGGTGGATTATGGTGTTGCACTACATTCCTACAAAGGAAAAGGATGCAGATGTTTTGACAAAGGCTTTTTCAAGAGGAAAATTCAGGTTCCATAGAAGAAATATTTAGGTATCTGATAATCCCTTTCATGCTAAGAGGGAGTGTTGAAAATGCAGCAATCAATTCTTAATTTGATTTTCACTTGATTAAATTATTAGAAATTCAAATTTCAATCCCCGCAGAATACTTGGAGGTAGTCAGCTGAGGTGACATGGGTCTTGTCACTCAGTTAACTCAATAAGTTCGAGTTCCATACACTTGAATTCCGTTCTACATGATTGATTGCTAATTTGTAGAAATCTGTTTTAGTTTATTTGGGATATTGTCAGTGTAACTAGTTCTCACTATTAGTAGAGCTAGTGGAGGTTTAGTCAAGGGTGTGTAACTTTTCTCACACTGAGTGATCATCCATTTAAACTAATCAATCAACCTATATTAAATCGTGCATGTAGATAATTTTAGTTACCCAATTGAGATGCGAGTTCAAGGGAAATGTATTATTAGTTGTAGAATTTACCAAGCTGTATAGGTGGTGCATGCAGTCAATGAAGGACCTAAAGGAATTGTGAAATTCTCAATAAGTAATTTCCCTAATTAATAGTGGGATAATTCCTCATTAAATAACATAAGGAAATAGGAGCTTGGCAGGATGTGAAATTGGCTAAGTATTGGCTTGAGTTAGTCTGTGAGGTAGTTTTTGATACAATGGTTTCTCCTCCAATATCTTGAGCACCCTATCAACATGTTAAACATGACCTTTCCAAGACTTTCTATAGATTATTATATCATCAAAAAGTACTGACACAATTTTTCTAAGGAAGAGTTTGAAAGTGGAATTCATCATAACCTTGAAATATGGAAGGTGCATTAGTAAGTCCAAAAGGAATGACCAAAAGTCATAATGACCTTCAAGATTTTTGAATTTTTTTTTCATAGTGTCTTTTGTCTTCATTCTAATTTGATAATATCTTGAATGAAGATCTAGCTTGGCGAAGTAAATTTCTCCATGTAATTCATCCAATAATTCATCAATGAGAGGAATGGAGAATTTATCTTTAATACTAAGATTATTGATCTCTCAGTAATCTGGACACATTTTCCATGATCCATCCTTGTGCACCAATAATACTGGAGAAGAGAAACAACGTTGGCTAGGTTGAATTATACATCCTCTAGAATTTTTGTAACCATACATTCAATTTCACTCCTTTCGGAATAGGGATATGTTAAATACCTATAGTAATATTGTAGCCCCAATATTATTATCATTTTTCCCTATAAAAGCCTACAATTGTTATTATTGTGCCCTTACATTATTATCGTTTAGTAGGCACTGATTATATTGTGACCCTTTAGACTCATATATATACCAAGGAGGTCTTGTCATTTGTATCATCCAATAATTGTTCATTTATGTAATGTAAAAGGAGTTTTTCCGATTTAGTACAGTTATTTTAAATTCGTTGATATATCGTTTCATTTTTTGTGATCTGGTTACACAACATATGGTATCAGAGCTCTAGATCCTAGGGTTCCACTCCTTCAAGCAGGTCATCTTGGAATTTCCCCTATAATTTTTTTTCTCTGAGCCTCCAGAAGCTAAAAGTTTTACCACGTTGAATATAGATATTTATGAACATTGTGTAATAATTTCAGAGCTTGGTTTGCTATATTTTCATAGATATGTTCAACATAATGCAGGGTTTTTACATGCTTCATAATTTAGTCTAAAACATGTGTTCAAAGGAAAATCATCATAACTTTCTATTCATGCATTGGATATGAATTTCATAAAGAAATACAGAAATCTCACAGACCGTATTTTCGTGTGTGTAATTTTCATGGATGAAGGTCAAAAAAATCACATGTCGGAGTTTGTATAAGTTGACTCAATTGAACTAGTCCATTATTGGGTTATCGTAGGAGATTGTGAATAACTTTACCTTGAAGAATCCAATCTTTGTATGACTTGTGGAATTGGAAGTATTTCTCATAGGTATACAATAGGATTAAATTTGAAGCCTAGGTGATATGAAATTATATATATGAAATAGTTTCCATATTGAGTTCCTAAAAATAAGAAAAAGGTGTATATTTTTTAAATTTGCATCATTTTTGTTTGAAAAATTGGTTTGAAGTGATTCAGAGGGCATAGTGAAGCACACATATCATTATTTGGTCCCAATATGCCTTGAAACAAAAGAATGGATACACCGAGTAAGGCAACTGGAAGCTCTACTTTATGTATGAGTAAGAGGAAGAAATGAGAAATGATATATCAAAATTAAGAGACCAAGTGCAACAAACTTTTCTCTCACCTAAAGTAACCAAAAATGAACTAGAAGATAATTTGGATGGTTTAAAACATAACATGGAAGCAATGATGAATGTCAATATGGAAGAATTGAATGAAAATTTGACAAATTTGCTACAAGAAAGGCTTCCTTGTGGAAACAAGGTATTCCATGAAAATAAGGATGAGGACAAAAGGAATACGAATTATGATTTTAGAAACTCCAATAGTGGGTTGACATTAGCATAAATGGTGAAAAAATCCAAGGTATATTTATTAGCTATTCAAATCATTTTCTTTGGCTATCTGACACATTAGAGTCATAATTTTCATTGATGGTATTGCGTTGAATACACCCTTTACTAAGAGTCAGATATTTGATGGGACTAGCATCAAATAACCAATGCCCAATATGGACCAAACTATTGTTGTCAACAAATTCTTTGTAGTAACATATTTGAAGCCAAGAAGCATAAAATATTTGATAAACCTATCATCGGATATCCATCGGCTAAGATGTCAAGAATGTGCTTAAACATCCCACACTATGAGGTCAGATATTGGATTCCAAAACCTTCGCCCCATCACATCTTTGGTGTCGAATAATTTGTCTCAAAATAGTTTATGGCAAGGGTGGTAAGGATTTAAAGGTTTGTTCCATTTGTATGGATTCAGATATCTGAAAATTTAGAATCATACAATCAATGTCATAATAGTATATTGCGATGGGCGTGTTATGGATTTGATGGTTTGTTCTATCCGTATTGAGTCAGATATTCAATGCCTTGTTATGTCTGTAGGGATTCAAATATTCGATGGTTATGACTTAATGTCAAATATATAGCTAGTATATGACCATTAAAAATATATATATAATTAAATCCTAGGCACTAACAAATGTTTAAATTTTTGAAGAGAAACCAATATTTATAAGTAGGAAATAATGCTTATAAATCTTGTTTATATAAAGTGATATTTCAATATTCTATTATAATGAATTCAAAAGCTTGAATATTTTCTAATATTTGTAATCATGATAGCTGCTTCTCTTGAATGAAACATTTTAGCTACTTATTGCTTAAGTATTCAATGTAGCCTCCTAAATTTCATTTGCTATAGAAAACAACTTTTCACATTTTATTGGTGCTTAAATCAATCATTCTATTCCAAGAAAATTTTAAGAATTTAGTGAAAAATATGTAGTGATCGGTGACAAAAGAAACTTTAATAATATAAGATACTCAAAAACATGCTTTGGAAAATAAAAACATGACTATGATGCATTATTGTTTCAACCTTGTATTGACTAGTTTTAAAAAAATTCTTTAAATTCATATTTTACTTTGTATTAATAAAAATCTAATAATTCCCTCCAATGAAGGCTAAACTTTACTTAACTAGCTAGAGTACAAAATTTGCATTGGAACTGTATTAAGACTCTGTTTAGAGTCAAAAGTGTCTTCCTATTTTTTTTTCTTAATATAAATTAGGAGATATTATATTAAACAAATCCATGGAAAATGGTTAAAATAAGACTACAAAAAGGAGAAGCACCTTCAAGTATTTTCCATTCCAAAACCAAGATCTTTGACTCACAACTCTATATGACTAAGATAACCATTATGTGTTCCGTTGAAGAGCCCTATAAAATAAATTAGATAGTATATACAAAGAATTGAGAGATAAGTGAAATGCATCATCATCATCTTGGCTGGTCAAGAATTTTGATAGCCTCATTTTATTCCTTATTTATCTTAATAACCTATTGATTTAAGTCTGGAATTTAAATTAGTGAAGGTGCTAAATAAGACATTCCAAAGTGTGTAGTTAGAGAAAAAATCTAGAATTATGGAGGATGTAATGGATGATGACATTCAATTTGGCTCTAGAGAAGCCCACATCCATCATAGTCTACGTCTAGTTAATTAAAATGTTCATTGGTTTATTTGAATGTACTACCAAATTAAAATTTCAAATTTGGAGCTACTTAATTGAAATCTACAAATCCTCTATCAAATCTTCATACTCAGACGACGAACATCATTTCCATAATTTCATAGTTTACCATAGGGTTAAATTTGATGGACAAACTCGAAATTGTTAGGGGAGGAACCATAGATGACTATGGACAAGTAATAAATGTGAACAAAGGACTAGCTATATTCCATGGAAGCAACAAACCAACATTACAAAGACCCCCCCAAATCTAAATTGCTACTATGTCTTAGTTTACACACAATGTCATTTCCACTTGATATCTCTACCCTAATTTTGTAATGATAGTTCCTCTTGATGAACTAATCCATCACCCAAGGGAAAATCCCACCATGAAACTAGAGAAGGTGTGGGAATGACCTAAAAGTAATTGAGTTTTTAGCTATTTGTAACATAGGGAACTTTACTTGAAGTTGCCAACTTGATCGAATATTGACATGAGCTTATGAAGAAGATTGATAGGTGAATTATTATAACAAAGTCTCCTCAAACATATCCAAGATTGGGGCAGCAAAATTTTAAGCCAATGAGGGTTAAGGTTTTATATTAATAAATATATTCTATTACTAACAAAAATTTAGGGGATGCCATATTATTATGGAATATGGAATTAATTGAACATGCTATCTAGACTTTCTAGAAAAGAAAAATGTCATAGATAACCATACTCTTCTGAATAAAGGCTTGTATTAAAAATTACCCATATAGAGATTTTTCTAGCTGTAAAAAACATGTGACCTAGATCATGGCCACTAAACTTATGACTAACTCCTTGCAAGATAGAGTTCTAATCCAGCCTTCTGAATCACATTCCAAAATAATGTGAGCCTAAGAAACACGTGATGAGAAACATAAAAAACGCACCATGAAGGGCCATGGGTGCCCCTTTTGCACAAATTCTCAACTAGAAATATGTTTCCATGAACAAAGGTCCAATAGAAGATGTTTGTCTTGACAATACAAATGACATATTTTATTCCAAATTCCATATTTCACTATGATTTCTTAATAGAAGAGTTAATGTTCATATCCTTGTTTCGCAATGTATTAATGAGTTCCTAATATTTAGAATTGGCTTCTACCATATGTAATGGTGCACTTCCTTGTAGGGGAAGCACTAAAGACCACATAGGATCAAACAAGTGGTCTAGAACTACCCCAAAATCACAACTTTTCCAAACACCCAAAAATATTGACCAATAAGAGATCTCAGAGACAGTATTTTTTCCTTGCCTATATAACTATTTCATAAGTATAACAAGGGCATTATCAAGATGTAATTGTAAGGCCTTTCTCATATTTTTATCATACCAAATGTTGATTTTCTATCCATTACATGGTATCCACACTAACTAACTTTGAATTAAGGAGATGGATACACTAAAGAGAATATAAATTTTTGATCCTCCTTGAATTCAAAAATATTAACCTAGGAAACACAATTTTTCTCCTTCTAAATACTTTTTATGTGACACCCTCTTCCACCAATTATATTTCCTAGTTGTAAGTATCCACAAAAATTTGGCACCCAACTAAATATTCATTAGTGTATGTTTCTTCATCCCTAATGCTTAATGGGCCTCTAGGGTGTGAACTATAGCCCGAATAACTAAATGAAAGTAGTTTTGGTTGGACATCCCTCCCTACCAAGGGAATAAGCTAATGCCTTGATAAATGTTAATATTAACACTAGTCAGAGTTAAATGAGATCAAAAGTAAAAATGTGGAGAGATGATCAAATATATTTAAATAAAACAAGATAGATGGTGAGATTTATCCATTTCGCTCCCCATTTATTAGACCTTTGGTGTCAATAGAAGAAACGAGCCACATGGGTAGATGGGAAAATGTCAATACATGGATGGTTTCCTATCCGTTTGATCAAATTTGAGGAGAAAGACCCCGGTCAAAAGGGATTCAACAGAGAAGTCCTACAGCAACTAGAACTCTATTTTTGAACATAAATGAATTCGAGGCATGTTCCTAAAGCTGAGGATGTCATTTGCCAGCTACATAACCAAATCCAAAATCCACTATTTAGAGATTTAATGTTCGAGCCAACCGAAGACTAAATTCCCAGATGCACTACCTATTCACGTGTCTGCTATAGAAGACTTTTCTCTTAAAAGCAGTTGTGAATTTTTCATATAAATCTCAACGTTTGGAACAAAAAACTAGTTAATGTTTTTCATGATGAAGTAGAGTAATTTCCATTTGTAAGCACGAGACATTCAGTACTCTATTTTCAATATTAAAAATCTACTTTTTCCATATGCATACCTGAGCATGTGAGGTGATTTTACATTGCTAGTCCCAGGCCGTGGAGAGGGCCCCTGCTTGGTCGAGGTTACTTTTTGTTTCTGTACATTTCCATTTGTTATTTTCTTTCATTTAGCTATACATTTATAGTGTTTTTGTTTATGTCCATAATCATTTCTAACATTGTGTTCATTACAGCTTTTGTCACTTGTTTCTACTAACTTAGATAGGTGCATTCTAGTTTAGAAGTAATTCTTTAGTTTCTCTTATGCTCTAGTTTCTTAACTGTAGTTTTTAAATTGTGTCAAGTAGCATCATTTCTTCTATTTTTCATTAGTTTTTAGTTTTTTTTTTAATTTAAGTTGTTTCATGCCTTTGCTTATTAGGATAGTCACTCATTACATAAAAGTATGTTTCCACAACCTTTCGTTGATGGTTTATCCTCAAACTAAATGGTCAAATATGGGATTTATGAATCAGATTTCTTGTTGTTCAGTACCTTTTCCTTCTTAGTGTAGTCACTCATGTTATAAGCAAATATTTCCAGAGCCTTTCGTTGATGATTGATCTTCAACTTAAATCGAAAATTGTTGTGTTTATAAATGATATTACTTGTTGATTCATTAGTTTAGAGTTAGATAGCTTGATGCCATTTTCTTATCAATTTAAGCAACTCATGATTTAAAGAGATATTTCCAAAATCCCTTCGTTTATGGTTGAACCTAAGATCAAGTGGTGAAATGCATTACTAATGAGTGAGTTTTTCCTTGCACTTTTAATGTTTACTTCTTTCAGAATGGTGAAGAATGGAATCTCTCAAATGTTGCTATCATAAGGAGTTAATTTCTCCCTAAATTATATAGCAGAGTGGTAAAAGTGCTTCATCTAGTTTTGCTTTCATAAATAGTATATTTGCAATTTGAGTTTTGTTTCTTTCCTTTAGTTTAATTGTAGTAGTTCATTAGACTTTAATTTTGCAAGTAGAATAGACAACAGAAGTAGTTTCATTTTCAGTATTTCATTCTTAGTTTGTTGTAGACAGCTGCAATTCCATTTTCTCATTCAAGTTTTGATTTTGTAGATAGAAATTTTAAGAGTATTTTAAGATCATATTTTGGAAACTGTTACAATAGCAAGAAGATAATATTTGTCTTCACTTTCTTGTTTTGAAAACCCCACTTCCAAACTTGGCCTAAAAAGCACTTTTAGACTCTCACTTAATTCTTCTAGGTTTTTATTAGCAGTAGATTAAGATTTCAATTACATTATATAACTTTAGGAGTCAAAAGAAAAAAACCCCAAAACAACATAAACTTGAAAATAGTGAGGTAAGAAAGGGTTATTTAGAACATATAGTGCACTCTACTTCATTAGTTTACGACACCCAGATTGATAATTTATGTATCAATTTAGGACACTAAATTGACTAAACATTTTGGCACCAATGTCTAGGAAGTGTAACTAGGTAGCCTATCACTTACATTCATAAAAAATAAATAAAAAATAAAAATTCTCTCCTCTTGCACTTGCTGTGATCTAGAGGATCAGAAAAAGAATTGTTATTCCAACTAAAAAAAAATATATCAGAAACAACAAAACAAAACAATGACATGCATAGAGAACGAGATTCTAGGGATAGATTTATAGCTAGGGGCAGAAGTTCAATTTGACAACTCCAGCTACTCCACCAAGAGTTAGAAAGGACACACCTCCATCCCAAACTCATACTCCCAGCCTTACGATTCCTGGAATTCAAGGGGCAGCAACTTAGTTAGAAAATTCTCCCACTTCATCTACTAAGCCAGAACTAAGAGAGGAACCCTTTTTCACCTCTATAGGGGAGCCTATTATAGTTGAAGAAGTAGGAATACCTAGAGAAGAAGAAGAAGAAGTAGAATCTCTCTCTCATCAGCCATTAATAGAAGAACCAGAAGATTCTGAGGAAACTATCATGGCAGAAGAAGAGCAAGATGGAGAATTTTCACTATTTGGAGGAGGGAGTAGAGGTAGAGTTAGAGGAAACGAAAATGGAGGTAGAGGTAATAATGGAGGTGGCAGAGGAGATAGGGAAGGAGATAACTCATTTGTATTCCCTATAGTAGATGAAAAAACACATACATCAATGGAAAACATTTCACCATCTGTCCTCCCAAACTTTTATGGGTTGAGAAGTGAGGATCCTGAAATATTTTTGTTTCAGTTTGAAGTGTTATGCCGAACTTATGACTATTTATAAGACTCTTAAAAACTCAAATTGTTCCCTTCAACATTGAAAGGGGCTGCCTTGAAATGGTTTATGGGGTTACTAACTCAATCCATTAGAACTTGGAATGATATGAAATAGGAATTTTTGGATAGATACTTGGATTACTGTATGCCAACCAATCATAAGGATGAGGTATTCAAAATGATGTAGAAGGAAAATTAAAACTTAGAGGATTTGCTTGAGAGGTTTAACTACAATTTAAAAAGAGAAAAAATGAACAATTTAGATGAAGAGACCTTGAAAGCTCTTTTGTTGAAGGCCATTAGAAATGAATGGATAGATATCCTAAACATGATGGGGAAGGGAGACATCTCTCAACTTCCATTGAGTGACATATTACAACTATGCATCCATCTCTCAAGAGGGAAATCTAAAACTGGGAAAGGACCAGGAGACCCTTCTCTTATTAGAGCAAACAAATCTGCAACTAGATGTATAAGTAGGGCAGAAATTGTTAATATGCTTGATGAGTTCAAAACTAATATTTTAGGGAGCCTTAGTGAGCAGCTAGACACCCTTAAAATCCAAAACAAGCAGAAAATAGAAGCTGATGCTTTAGCCATCTTTTGTCCAAAATGTAGAAAGAAACATGCTCTAAGGGAATGCCCTTTAGATGCAAAAATTATAGAAACTTGTATGATTTGTTCAGAAAGTCATGAGACCAAGGGTTGTCCTTCAATCCCAAGTCTTAAGGCTTTCTTTCAAGAGGAAGTAGTCCCAAATTCTTTAGAACCTATTTGTTTTGTGGCAAGAATACATTGGCAAGGGCCACAAAATCAAGGATTTAACAATCTAATGAATTTTCAGATCCCACCAAACTGGAATTCTTGGCAGCAACCTTGGCCTCAACCTCAAAATCAGTATCAATCTGAACCATGGGCACAAGGGGTACAAAATCCTTATGGGACATTTGCTCAATATTGTCAATATCCTCCATCTTATCAAAGCTATCCTCCCTCACAAAATCAATAGCAAATTCAACAATCACAACTTCCAAATCAAAGCCCTCACCTTTCATTGCCATTTCCAAAACAACCTCCACAACAAATTCAAAATCCTCAAATCTTATTTCCATTTCAACAAAAGCCAAATCAACTACCAGCCCAACCATTGCCAAACCCCAATAATAAAATCCCTCAGAATGCTTACATGGTAGAAGGACAACAATTTCCTACTTACATGATTGTTCCTCTAGATCTTAATGATGTTCAACTTAGATCTGGTAGGATTTTAGAAAAGGAAAAACCTTCTCTAGATATTCAAGACAAAGATGCTTCTGAGGAAGAATCTCTAAAATTCAACAAAAGCTTTGAGGGAACATCCCTTCAAAACCAAAACATTCAAAAAGAAAAACAAAACGATTCAGTAAACACAACTACTATAATTGAGCAACCTGCATCTACTTCTACACCTCCTTTTCATGAGATATTACAAATTGATAGAGGAGTGGAAAAACAGATCTTATTTCCCAATTATGATTTCCTAGATGAATTAAAGAATGTCTGTATCAAGATTCCCTTGTTACAAGCCATTAGAGAAATTCCTATTCTAGCAAAAACAATAAAATAGTTGAGCATCAAAAGACCAGAAGAAAACCAAGAGACACAAAAATAATTCACCTAGTAGGAAAAATAGCAGATATCATGATGGGAAAGATTGCCATGCAGAAGTCCAATTATCAAGGCACACATAAATGGGATTGAAATTCCAAACACATTGATTGACTTAGGGGCAACTATAAACATTACGAGTAGACAGACTATGGAACAGCTTAAACTTCATAATCTTCTTTACACACCTACCTTACTGCAACTTGCAGATAGATCAATAATCAAACTAGATGGTGTGTTAGAAGAAATTTTAGTCTCCTTAGATTCTTGGGAATATCTTGTTGATTTTATGATTTTAACTCCTAAGAATAATCTAGGAGGACACCCAATTATCTTAGAAAGACCTTGGCTGGGCACAGCTGATGCTTTTATTAGTTGTAGATCTGGTGACTTGTACATTTCTGATGGTAGTTCAACAAAGAAATTCACTTTGTATCCTCTAGCAAAATCAATCATAGAAATAGATGACAGGGAATGGATCGATGATGAATGTGTTATACAACCTATCTTTACTATATCAGAAATTAGTGAAGATAATCAAATTTTGAACACATTAGAAAATTTTGAAACATCTTGAGAATATGATCATGCACAATTTCAGATAAATTTTAATGTTGAATACTTGTTATCTAGGCATATGTCTCTTTATTCTATGGAAGATTTTAGTAGCTCTACAATTGAAATTTTTCCAGGTAGAACATTGAATATAAACAAAAACATGGAGAAATTACAACAAGAGAAGCGAACCAAAATCTTACAAAAACATTCTATTGCAATTGCATGGGAGTATACTGATATGAAAGGTATTGACACTAAGACTTATATCCATCATATCTATATTCATGAAAATAGTAGACCAATTAGACAACCTCAAAGAAGGATGAATCCAAATCTTAGGGAGATTGTGAAAGAAGAGCTCCAAAAACTACTCAATGTAAACTTCATTTATCCAATCTCAGATAGCCAATGGGTTTCTCCTTTGGTAATTGTGTCTAAAAAGAATGGTAAATGGAGGGTGTGCATTGATTAAAGAGAATTGAATAAAGCAACCTTGAAGGATCACTTTCCTTTGCCCTTTATAGATCAAGTATTAGATACATTAGTAGGTAAAAATTTCTTTTCATTTTTGGATGGTTTTAGTGGTTATAATCAAATTCAGGTAGCACCTGAAGATCAGAATAAGACCACATTTACTTGTCCATGGGGAACTTTTTCCTACCGAGTGCTTCCTTTTAGATTATGTAATGCACCTACAACATTCCAAAGAGTAGTACTAGGAACTTTTTCTGATCTAATACATGATTGTGTAGAGGTATATATGGATGATTTTACAGTCTATGGTAACACATTTGAAGAAGCCTTAGAAAATTTGGAAAAATTCCTTAAAATATGTAAAGAAACAAACCTTTCACTAAGCAATGAAAAATGTTTTATGATGTTTACGGAAGGTATTGTTTTAGGACATCAAATTTCAGGAGACGAAATTAAAGTAGACAAATCTAAAGTTGAAATCAACTCTAAGTTACCAATTCCAAATTTCCAAAAAGATGTTAGGAGTTTTCTATGATTTACAGGATCTTGCAAAAGGTTCATAGAAAACTTTACCAAAGTAGCATCTCCATTTTTCGAATTGCTTACAAAATATTGTCAATTCAAGTGGAATCCTGATTGCCAACTAGCATTTGAAACCTTGAAAACAAAAATATCTGAAGCAACTATCTTAAGAGGATGAAATTGGAAACTTCCTTTCCATATTTCTACAGATACTTCAGATACAACTCTAGGAGCTATAATAGGACAAAAATATTTGATTCCTTATGCCATTTACTTTACAAGTAAGAATTTGACTCCCACTGAGTTGAATTATATTATGACTGAAAAAGAGTTCTTAGCTATTGTTCATGCAATTAACAAGTTTAGACATTATACAACATGCTATGAAACTTTTGTTCATACAGATCACTCTGCAATTAGATATTTGATGAATAAACCTGTTACTAATGGCAGAGTTACAAGATGGCTTTTACTTTTGCAAGAATTCAATATTACTATGCCAGATAGACCTAGGAAACAGAACACAGTTGCTGATTTCTTGTCCAGGATTCAGAATATCAAACAAGACTCTCTAGTTGAAGATAAGTTCCCTGATGAATATCTATTTGTAGTAACTACTAAAACTTCTTTGTTTGCGGATGTTGCTGACTATTTGGTTATAGGGTGTTAGAGCCTAGATTTGCCTCACGCTAAAAAGACAAGGTTCTAGGTCCACATCAAACCACGCTCAGCCTCGTAGCTAGCCCTACGAGGACATGAGAGGGCTCTCTCCGGGCCAATCTTAGCAAAGATAATCAAACGGGGCTTGAGATGACTGATTTAGTGATTAATTTTAGGCTAGGTATTAAGTGCAAGGTTTTGACTTGAGTTTTTGGAGGTTTTGCTGGAAAAAGGGAAAGGCAAATTTTGGGTCCGGGGATGAGGATAGATTTTTGCAGAGTCCAGGTAGGGGCAAGATAGGCAGTAGTTTTGATGCTTTGGATTGAATTAATGGGTGGATCATACTAGTGAGAAGCCAAGGAGGGTGAGAGGGTTTCAAGATTCCTCCTCAAACAGATGAAAACATGAAGAATTAAACAAAATATCAAGGCAGAGCATAGCAGTCCAATGAATTCTACCTTAATCACTCATTTGTTTAATTACAGAAGACAAGAGAAGGGAAAACGATACACATAAACATCAATGAACTTAAAAATACATAGAGAAACACACCATCAAAACATAGAGCCACATGGATCCCAGGAAGTGCTGCAAAACCTTGGTCTTTCCTTTGCCAAATTTGCAGAAATGAAATGTACAATAGGGTGCCAAGCAATCCCAAGTATCCAACCCTGAAAATGACTTAGAAATTACATAATATAGACAAGCCAAACCTATTCCCTTGCCTCTAGGGGTCGAGCTCATCATTCTAGGAGATGGTTGAACCAATTCTAAACAAGGAACTAAAATCTAGGTAGTCAAACAGCTTACCCCTATATGCTAGGAAACTGATTCATTCATTTAATTTTCACCTTTTAGTGAATGAATCTTCTAGAACAAGTGAAAATGTGCCAAAATTACATCATAGTTATCAAATTACAACATCAAAGGTCAAGAGTAACATCAAAAAGCAAAACTGGTCAAAACTGGGCGAATTTCTGAGCTGTACAGTGAAAAACAGGGCAAAATTCTCTATGTGCCGCGCCCAAAATCTCTATGCGTAGCACAACTTTGGAGCTGAATTTGAGGTACTTCTTGAAGTCCAAATTGAGCCCAAGATAGCTTGTTGGAAATCCCTGCATGTCTACTTTCCAACCCAAGTAGAATTTCTGAATTGGGATGTCATTTGCCCCTCCAAAGCTTCAATCTCCCAAGACTGCTTCCTATGTGTCAAAATAGGGGCAGTGAGGTCATTTTTAGGGTGTTTTTGACCCTTTAGGCAACCTAGAACTTGATGAAATCCTTAGGTAGTCCATGAGCATACATAACTTTTGATGAAAAATCCAAAAAAGTAAAGTTTTCCTCTTGGAGATCTCCCAATTATAAGCGCGTGCCAAGTGGCGCTACGCGTTGGGAAAAAAAACCTGTTTTAAAGCCAAAAAATTCAAAATTGACAAAATTTTCTCCAAATTCATTGAAATTTGTGCTAGAGGTCTATCATTTAGTATCATGTTCAGCCAAGGAAGTGTCGGCCAAGATTTGGAGTCTATCGTCCCTTTTTCGACATTTTAGTGCCCTCCTGGTGCATGCACTTCTGTGGTAGAAGCACTGTCTCGGTTGTATGATGTGTCGGTGTCTGTCTACATGGTGTTACCAGTCTATGCCAATGATATGTTTAGCTCGTTGAAACTGAGAAATTGGTACCTTTATCTCCAATTTCCAAGTGTATGTCTGAGTTGTATGGAATGAGAATTTGGTGCCTTTTGTTTCAATTATCAAAATATGCCAAGTAGGAAGGGGTTGTGGTACGTAGGGACAGTGGGGTCTTGTCAAGTGATAATTTTTCCTTTTAGAACTTCTGATTTGACAATGTAGAGACACTGGGACAGTCACTTGATTTTTTGGGGTTACTTGGGATTTTTGGAATTTTTATACAAATGAAATAGGAAATAGGAATGATAAGGATTAAAGTCACTTAGGGATAAGAAAATGGAACTTAGGAATAAGTGTATAAGGGGATATAAGGAAATAAATTGTAGCAATGGGATCATGGGAGATGGGAAAACAAGGCGGGGAGTGGCACAAAAAATGTTCTAAAACTTTAACACAAAACTTCAAATAGCAATCTTTATTAAGAGATTATGGCTTAAACTTTGATATTCAAATTCTCATACTTAGTCATATAACCACACCAAACATTGATCAGAGGTGAGTGCATGACGACTTGACCTTACTTGGAGCAGAGGAGGTCGTTCCATTTGAAGTTTGAGGTAGGTGGAAAAATTTTTAACATTCCAGCCCTATGCACCATGTACCAACCCAACGCGCCATGCACGCCATGTGTACCGCGCCAGTGTATTTTTACACTGCGAAAAAATTCCCAATGCGCCGTGCATGCCATGTGCGTCATGCACAAACCCAATGCACCGCGCCACCAAACCCTGTTTTTTAGTGCTTTTTGCAAGAGACTTTTGGAGGGCTTCCCGGTGTCCAAATTGGGGGCAGGATAGCTCATTAGAAATTTCCTTGAGTCTAATTTCAACCCAACTGGAATTTGTAGTTCATTTACACTGTCAGGAATCAAATCTCCCAAGACTGCTCAAAATGTGCCAAATGAGGCTCCCCCAAGGCAGAGTGTTGTTGTAGTCAAATTTTGAAGGTGTTCCTCAACTCCAAATTGAGATCATGATAGCTAATTGGAAAGCTATTTGTGTCTAGTTATCATTTTAATCATCAAGCAAGTCGTTTGGCTAACCAAGCTAGGAGAAAGCTTGATTTTCCCAAGGTCACTTCAGAGGTGCATCAATTCTCCCGAGGCAATTGTATTTTTGACATTTCTATAAAACCATGACACCTGTGTAAACAGTGAAGGAGGTTTTTCTTCCTTGGCTTTTTTGGGACAAAAACCTCTCTTAGTTTTTCGAAATTCATCTTTCCTTGCTCACAAACATCATTTGAATAAAACCTACCCTGATGTGTGGAACAAGAGATTTGTCGAAATGAAGCGAAATGAAGGGGATAGGGAGCTTCTAAATTCTTGAGGAAATTTTGGGAAGTAGGGAGGGATGTTAGGAAGTAGGGGAAAGTGTAATATCAGAAATTGAGTGAGGGGAAGTGGTCCAAAAGGGCAAAACATAGGCCAAGCCTAGAAAATAGGGTTTGTGCGAAAATGAGGAATTTCTGGGATCTCAATGATGGGAAGTGTTTAATAAGGAACATTAAGGATAGGGCAAGGTGTATGAATGTCAGGATACAAGTTTTGCTAATGATTTGATTGTCCAAGAGAAATTACCTTCAAAACCCTAGGAGAGGGAAATGACCTTACCTGGGCGCAACTGAAGCATGAACAAGGTGTAAAATGACCCAGTGGAAATTGACGTGATGATGACAACCTTATGAATGATGGAACACTCATCCGAATGGTGACATGGACTCACATTTGGACAACTTTGGAAGGAGTAAAAACAAACCCTAGGCCTAATACCTAGTGACCAAATTTTTCTTGAAAACTCATTGAAATGACAAAATTTGACCTTGACACCTTAAAATCACTTTGTAAGAGCATGTTTCATCACTGGAGGAAGGCTACAAAGACTAACACTAGCATTGGCTCCAATGGTGATGGTAGCTCCTTAGAGGTGCCAAGAACGACAGATCTTTGGGAGAGTAGACTAGTGCCTTCATCCATTGGGCAATGGAGTCAAAATCTCAAGCTAAAATGCATGACTGAAAATTGATGACTCGATGACACAAATTGACTCTCACTCAACTAAAAACTAACTCGATACTTAAAAACAACCGACAAACTGGAAATGATGCTCATATTTGATCTTATTCATCAAACCTACTCTAATTGTTCTTTTCACCACCCGATCAAGTGAAATGGAATAGCCAATGCAACCATTTAAGCATCATGGTTTATATTTGATTTTCTTTCTGATGCACAGGAAAAGGGAAGAATCGAAAGGCAACTCCCATGAAAACTTGGACTCAAGTTGAGTTTTGATAAACTTGCAAAACATGAGTTGACCGGATGACTTCAAGAGTACTGCGAAAGGATTTTCATAATTGACTTCCATTAACACATTATTGCTCTGGTCCAAGTAACCATCATGGCTGAATTTTAAAATTTTCCTAACATCTGCACTGTCTTTCTTTGGTGATTGCAGCAAGTTGTTAAAAGGATCTTGAATTTTGTGAATAACCAAACTTTGTTGCTGATTCCAAACAGAACAAAATTATCCTTTATCAATCTCCTCACATGACTGCAAACTTTGATCTGAGCTTTCTAATGAAAACTCTGTTAAACAAGACAATGAAGGTGACCTTTGAATCAGATTATTATCAACATTCTCTTCTGTCACATGGTTAGCTAATGGAGAAGAACTTTTACAGCAAACATCATCCAACACACGAGCAATAAGATCATCAAAAAATTGAGAATACTACTACGATGTATCTATTGATATTGTATGACATCCTACTGGTTGTTCATCTTTTTCTTTAGATATTACAAAGATTTTGCCTTATAAACTGAAATGCTTCAAAACAAAAGGGTACAAAATCCTCTTGCATCATTAAATCATGTATTCCGGCTTCCACACCTTCATCTGTAATCTGACCTTCATCCTCAACATTAAAGTTGAGAGATTGTTGACTTCCTATAGGCTACTCTTTCAAAGATTTACTGTGAAATTTACCCTTCAAAAACTGAAATGATTCAAAACAGAAAGGTAGGGAATCTTCTTGTATTATTTGATCATATGTGCCAGCTTCCATGTCTTCATCTGAAACTTGACAGGAAAGGGCTTTCGAGCACTGCAAAGCTAAATATGAGAAGTCTGGAACAAAGTTTCCATCGCCCACAAGAGGTTTCAAATCAAGACTCGTTGACAGCTGATTTCTGATTGCATGAATGTTGTCTCTAATGAACTAAAACGAAGCAAAACAAAAAGGCAAAGATCCATCACTTACTTCAAAATTTGTTGCACTTTCCTCATCATTGTCATAGCTGATATGCATAGGTTGATCACTATATTCGATCTGCTATAAGTGAACTTCTTCCTCCCACAAACTAGCTGCTGACTTGTCTGCAAGGTTAGCTTCTATTTGGGGAACATAATCGTCATCATCTTACTGATCAAACTGAGGCAAATCATCAGTATAAAACACATCATCAAGAATTCATGTCATATCAACTGATATCTCTCCTCCAAGATGATCTACAAAACAATCATTATGACAACTAGGATAAGAAACAAAATGTTTTGGACCAGCAACTTGTTCTTCTTCAATCAGTGAGCCATGGGCTTGAACATTATTCTCATTCCTTGTGGTGATCCTCTGCATCATCTCTTCTATTGCACTTACCAAAACATCAAGCTTTACCTCTAGAGATGTCGATTCCTCTGGATCTATGTTTTTCATCTCTTCTTCTTTCAACCTTGCCCTTTGGATCAGCAGATGAGCCTCTACATTTACTGCACTGTTCTGTATCTCTTCAAGTGTTGCAAGATTTCTTTCTCTCATCTGAAACTCCATTTCCAGATCAAAGGCACCTAGGTAGTGCAAGAGAGAAGATCCAGGAGGAGGCCTTACATCAACTAGCATCGAATAATAAACTTGGTTAAATCTGGTAGAAAACTATTGTACTATCTACCCTGGCAGTCTTTTCAGCTGGTTATACTCTTCTAAAATAAGGAAAAGCTTTTGTCCAATCATCCACCTGTCAAGAAAAACTTTGATGAATTGTCGGAAATCTGAGATGCTCGCATCAGGCAGGGTTTTGAACCAACTCTTGACTTTGGCTTGCAAAGAAAGAGCAAAAAGCCTAATACTGACATCTTCTTCATCAACCTCAAAAAGATATAGAAAAGACTCAAAATTCTACACATGTTTCTCAGCGTTGACATTCTTACTTTCACCATCAAACCTCGGCAAGTATCGATCATAGTTTTTGGGGAAAGCATGAAGAACAGAAGGTAAAACAAGAGGTTTATACCGATCTAGGATTATAAAAGGTGTAGGAGTATATACAAGAGTGACGGGATTAGGTTTGTTTTTTTTAGGCTCATCACGCTGAAGAGAGTCATCATAAGATGTGGGAAAAGTAAGGAGGTCAGAATCAAAGGGAAACTCAGTATTTACACTTTTTGAATAGGTCAAGTGAAGATTTTGATCACCTTTATCATACAACGAATTCTGAAAAAATTTCAGGACAGCTTCAAGAATAGCAAAGAAGTAATTTACAAGAAAGCAGATTAGATCCTGAATACCATTCCACTTTGGATACCCAAACTTTGTGTAAGATCCTTCCATTTTTTCAGAGAAAGACCTAGTCCTCCAGTGGAGTCTCTACATTGAGTTGGAGTCACCAGGTGAATGATTTCAACCTTCTTATGTCTGATCGTTGTCCACAATCAACCATCAGATCTAACTTGTTACATGTAACAGGGTGATCATTTAGATCAGATGTTCAGTTTATAAACTAGACCGGAGATTGACTGAAGCAGCATTCATCTACTTGCGCTAATGCAAAGCAAAAGAGTTTCGAAGGCTACCTGGCTAACTTCAGGCTCCATCTGTAGTCTACAAAGCCAAACAATGAAAATAAACTTTCTTCCTCAGTATGGTCGCCACTATGTTAGAGCGTAGATTTTCCTCAGGCTGAAAAGACAAGGTTCTAGGTCCACATGAAACCACGCTCAACCCCGTAGCTAGCCCTACGAGGACACGAGAGGGCTCTCTCCGGGTCAATCTCAGCAAAGATAATCAAACGGGGCTTGAGAGGACTAATTTAGCAACAAATTTTAGGCTAGGTATTAAGTGCAAGGTTTTGATTTGAGTTTTTGGGGGTTTTGTTGGAAAAAGGGAAAGGCAAATTTTGGGTCCAGGGATGAGGCAAGATTTTTGCAGAGTTTAGGTAGGAGAAAGATAGGCAGTATTTTTGATGCTTTGGATTGAATGAATTGGTGGATCAGACTGGTGAGGAGCCAAGGAGGGCAAGAGGGTTTCAAGAGTCCTCCTCAAACAGATGAAAACATGAAGAATTAAACAAAATATCAAGGCAGACCATAGCAGTCCAATGAATTCTACCTTAATCACTCATTTGTTTGATTGCAGAAGACAAGAGAAGGGAAAATGATACAAATAAACATCAGTGAACTTACAAATACATAGAGAAACACACCATCAAAACATAGAGCCACATGGATCCCAACAAGTGCTGCAAAACCTTAGTCTTTCCTTTGCCAAATTTGTAGAAATGAAATGTACAATAGGGTGCCAAGCAATCCCAAGTATCCAACACTGAAAATGACTTAGAAATTACATAATATGGACAAGCCAAACCTATTCCCTTGCCTCTAGGGGTTGAGTTCATCATTCTAGAAGCTGTTTGAACCAATTCTATGTTGGCATTATGAGACATATGTTGTACTTGATGGCAACCCACTCATCTTAGATGATAAATTATAGTGCAGAAACGTTCACGCACTTTCATGAAGATAAAAGTTTCTTTCATGTAGAGAAAAGTTCACGCACTTTCATGCAAAGAAAAGTTTCTTTCATGTAGAGAAAATTTCATGCACTTTCATGCAGAGAAAAGTTTCTTTCATATAGAGAAAAGTTCACACACTTTCATGTAGAGAAAAGTTTCTTTCATGTAGAGAAAAGTTCACACACTTTCATGGAGAGAAAAGTTTCTTTCATATAGAGAAGAGTTCACGCAATTTCATGCATAGAAAATTTCATGCACTTTCATGGTTGGCTCATGGTATTAGTCCGACAGTTTTTGATCCTATGGTTTTGGTCCATGGTATTGCATCCAAAAGTGTTGACCCCAAGTATTGGGTTCATGGTATTGTGTTATTATTGTTTTGGACTGTGATATTGTGAAAGTCCTAAGACTATGAAAGAGGAAGGAGATCATTTGGCAAGGCAATCATCTGAATGAATTGAATATCTAATAAGTGCTAGATCTAAAATATTTGTAATTTGGGTTATGGTGCAGATCTGGATCTGAATGAAGGAGGAACCTTAGCGCATAAAGAAGGATAAGTTCTATTGATGTGTCATAATATTTAAGCTTTAATGATGGTATCTCTGTATGGTGTTGATCTGTTATATGTGGTGCATGCTTGATCTATAAATCTGATGATCTAGGTTAATTAGTGTCTGAATACTTGAAAGAGTGAATTATCCTTTATAGATCTGTACACAGGTTCAGTGAAGCGAAAGTGTGTATACACGCTGGTTCATTGAATGAAAATAGCATATACGCAGGTTGTTCCAAGCACAGAAGCGTATGCACGCAGGTTTCAGATTGTTGAAGCAGCGTATATCTTTTAATTGTGATCTAGCTGCCTCTATTTATTGCTGCAGTGTTCTAGGTTCAGAATTTGGTGTTTGGTTACTGTTACTGTGTTCTGGGTACAATTGTCTAAGAAGTGTTTACTTGATTCAGTGCTAATTGGTGAAAAGGAGATTGTTTGATGCATAAATACTTGATGATTGATTGATGTTCATGGATCCAGTCTGAAAATTTATGAAACGTGGTCCCTGGAAGAAAGAGAAGGTTGTAGCCTTCGGTAGGCCAGCACCTACGTACTAGTATCTTGGCTACTACAAGAGCTAAGAGGGTTGTAGCTCCCTTCCAGGAGAAGCTGGAGAACGAGAGAGGGTTGTAACTCTCTGTAGGTTGCAGCCTGCGTACTGGTAAAGGACTGCACCAGTACATTGTAAAAGGAAGTTTCTAATTAACAAAAGATAGAGACAAATTACAGTAGGTGGTTTTCACCCACATTGGGTTTTCACCTTATATCTTGTTTTCTTATGTGTGATTGTCCTCTGCTCTTTTTTACTGTTTCTAGTTACTGGTTATTTGATTCTGATACACAGATTAATAATAAACATCTGAAAGATAAAGTAAATTATAAGTTTGCATTATATACGCAGGTTTCCTTCTACATAGTTGTGTATATACGTGGTTTTAATTAACTAAAGTAGCGTATATCTTCTGGAATTGAAAAAGGAATATTTCACTTGATAATACTGATTCACCCCCCCCCCCATCTCAGTATTATTTCCAACATTTGGTATCAGAGCAGGTCCTTTTGAAGAAGCTTGATCGCTTGGAGGAAGATCCATCATCATGAGCAACTACGAGAGAGAAGCATCCATCAGGCCACCGATTTTTGATGGGACAAACTTCGTATATTGGAAGGTAAGAGTTACTGCCTATCTTCAATCTCTTGGTACAGAAGTCTGGGATATCATAGATACAGGTTACTCTTTTCCATCAGCAACTCCTACAGATCCGACCGAGAAGAAGAAATATGAAACAAATGCAAAGGTAGTCAATACCCTATTAGCATGTCTATCTCAATCAAAATTCGTCAAGGTTATGCAGTATAAATCCACAAAAGAAATATGGGACAAGATTGTTTTGAGCTATGAAGGAGATGAACAGGTAAAACGAGCAAAACTTCAAACCCTCAGAATTCAGTATGAAAATCATTGAATGCACAGCAATGAAAGTGTGGCTAACTATTTCCTTCGTGTAGATGAGATTGTTAATTGTATGAAAAACTTCGGTGAAGAAATAAAAGAGGCTGTTGTGGTTGAAAAAGTTCTAAGATCTTTGTCCCCTAGGTTTGAATCTAAAGTTTCTGCAATAGAAGAAAAGGAGAATCTTCGAGACCTTACCATGTCACAGATACACAGGATTCTAACTGCTTATGAAATGAGGAAAGGAGGACCATCAGACAGGAGAGAAGCAGCTTTCAAGGCTTCAGGAAAAGGAGACTACTATGAGTTAGGACATGCGTCAGAAGAGGAAGAAGAATCAAATTTTGTCAAAAACCTTCAACAGGGTACTAGAAGATTCAGAGGTAAGTTACCTTTCAAATTCTTTGCTTGTGGGAGAGTTGGTCACTATGCTACCAAATGTCCTCATAAGGATAAAACTGAGAAATGGAAGGAACCTATTAGATGGAACAAGAAACAGAATGTAACTAAGAAAAGTTACTACACTCATGAAGATAGTGATGGTCTTTCAAATAGTGATGAAGGTGAATGTGGTAATAACTATAAAATTTTAATGGCTTTCGAAGATGATGATTACATGGGTGCTATAGATGTGGATGGCTTTTATGAAGAGATTTCTAGACTCAAAACATGTTTAGAAGAAAAGAATGTGATCATTGATACTCTTCAATTCCAACTTGATGAAAAAGAAAAATTTCTTAAGAAGTTAGAATGTGAAATTGTTGGCCTTAGAAAAGAAATTGAGAAAACAAAGGCTCTTATTCTTAAATTTGTTAAAGGATCTAAAACTCTGGATGAGATTATCAATGTACAGCGTTCTCCACTAATCAAGATAGGTCTGGGGTATAATGGAGAAGCATCTCAAGCATCCACCTCAAAGAGTTATCTTGATGCAGCAAGGAGGAATGAGCAAAAGCCCAACGCAGATCACCAGGGAAAACAGGGACAAATTACATCAAGAATAAACAAAGACTACCAGGTAAATTAGGGGCAATCCACCTTAAGGATGAACAAAATCTACAACCATCCACAGGTAAAATCTTCTCAATTTGCCTCAAGAATGGATGACCATAGAAACTACAATCATTTGGCAGGTAGATTTGATAATCGCAGAAGTTTCTTCAATGGCCAATGTTTCTCTTGCCATAACTTTGGCCACAAAGTAGCTCAATGTGTTGCCTATAAAACAATCATGACTAGAGAAGCTCAAAAACAAAGAAGTATGATTGGGATCATGAAAAGGACCTATAACAACTTTTCGGCCCTTGAAAATGAAATTGAATGTTCTATTTCTAATAACTTTGGTCATGAAGATTCTGAATGCAGGAGCAAGTTTTGGCAGACAAAGGAACAAGCCTCAAGTACCAGAACATGGAGAATAAAGGAACCACAACCAGAAAGACGTGGGATGGCTTTTTATGTAGAAGGACAGGAAAATCAATGGTACATCGACAACGGATGTTCAAAGCATATGACAGGTGATATAGAAAAACTTGAATCATATAGTGCTTTAGAAAAGGGAAAGAAAATTTCTTTTGGAAATGATACCCCTGCAGCCATAAAAGGAAGAGGCACTGCTCAGTTGAAAGAAAAGGTCAAAGCTGGAAATGTTTTATATGTTGATGGCTTGAAGCATAATCTATTGAGTGTCAGTCATATGTGCGATCAAGGAACCGAGGTAATATTTCGATCAAATGGATGTAGTGTTCGTGATCTTGATACAGGAAAAAAAGTGATCAAAGGCAGAAGAACTCCAAATAATTTATACATATTTGAAGAAGGACAACAACAATGCTATTTGAGCAAGGATGATGGACACTGGTTATGGCACTGGAGGTTGGGGCATCTAAGCTTTTCACAAATAAGGAAAGCATGCAAATACCAGGCAGTTCGTGGTCTTCCAGATATCAAAATTCCAGACAACCCCATATGAAAATCATGTCAGTTTGGTAAGCCAACCAGAACTAACTTCCCTGAGAAGGAAGGATCAGCCAGCAGGCCTTTTGAACTAGTCCATACAGATGTATGTGGTCCATTTAGGACAAGGTCACCTCAAGGAGAAGAATACTTTATATTATTCATTGACGACTTCTCCAGGATGGTTTGGTTAGGACGTATGAAACACAAAGACGAAGCATTCGAAAAATTCAAATCTTTCAAAGCGTTGGCTGAAAATGAATCAGATCACAAAATTAAGTGCCTTAGGTTTGACAGAGGTGGGGAGTTTACCTCAAATGAATTTTTCGAATTCTGTGAAGAACATGGAATAAGAAGGGAATTCTATACAGCTAGGACTCCTCAGCAAAATGGATTGGTGGAAAGGATGAACAGAACGGTTCAACAAATGGCTCGTGCTATGCTTGATGAGTCTGGAACTCCCGCAACATTTTGGGGTGAAGCTGCATTTGCTACGGTTGTTATTCTCAACAAAACAAATGTTCGAGTGAACAGCACTCAAACTCCTCATGAGCTCTGGTATGGTGAGACTCCTTCGATAAAGCATTTCAAAATTTTTGGAAGCAAATGCTATATTAAGAATAATGATGAGCAGCTTGGAAAATGTGAACCTAGAGCAGATGAAGGCATTCTCCTTGGTTATTCTCCCCATAGCAAAACATATAAGTGTTACAATAAAAGACTTGGAAGAATTGTTCACAGCATTTGATGAAAAAGGAAACATTCCTAGGCAGGTAAATTATGAAAATATCGAAGAGGATGAAGACTACCCTCCAAATTAGACTGAAGATGAGAAGAACCTCAAGAGGCACAAAAGGAGCAGACAATGTTAGAAGAGAAGACTCCACCCAAGTATGTTCAGAAGAATCATCCAGAATCTCAAATTTTGGGGCAGAAAGAGGCATGTATACAAACAAGAAGAACAATTGCAGAAGCCTCAAGCTATTTGGCTTTCCTCTCCTCCACTGAACTACAAAATGTAAAAGAGGCATGCAAAGATGAATGCTGGGTCAAGTCAATGGATGAAGAACTTGAGCAGATCGAAAAGAACAACACTTGGGAGTTGGTTCCTAGACCAAAAGATAAGAATGTCATAGGGACAAAATGGATCTTTAAAAATAAGTTGAATGAAAATGGAGAAGTTATTAGAAACAAGGCCAGACTTGTTTGTAAAGGGTATGCTCAACAAGAAGGAATAGACTTTGAAGAAACTTTTGCTCCCATTGCTAGACATGAGGCCATCCGAATGTTCCTTGCTCTCTCAGGTTTTCAGAAGTTCAAAGTATTTCAAATGGACGTGAAATCAGCCTTTTTGAATGGAGAATTAGAAGAAGAAGTGTACATTGAGCAACCAGATGGTTTCATTCTTGGGAATGATCCAAATCTTGTATGCAGACTAAAAAAAGGCTCTCTATGGTCTTAAACAGGCTCTAAGGGCTTGGTACTACCTTTTGGACAAATATCTTCATCAACAAGGATTCTCAAAAGGATCAGCAGATAACAATCTTTATATAAAAATTGAAAATGACAAATTGCTAATACTAGTTGTGTATGTAGATGATATTATCTTTGGAAGCAATGAAGAAGCTATGAGTCAAAGCTTTGCCTTGGTGATGCAGAAAGAATTTGAAATGTCCTTGCTTGGAGAACTGGCATACTTTCTTGGATTGCAAATCCAACAAAATGAAGGCAGTATCTTTTTGTCTCAAACCAAGTATCTCAAGTAGATCCTGAAGAAATATGGCATGGAAGATTCAAAACCAGTGTGTACCCATATAGTTACAAGATGCAGCCTCAGTGCAAATGATGAATCGACTACCATGCATCAACGAACCTATAGATCCATGATTGGAAGTCTTCTTTATTTGATAGGTACTCAACCAGACATCATGCATGCAGTGGGAATAGTTGGAAGATTTCAGGCAAATCCTAAAGAAACCCATCTTCAAGCAGTAAAGAGAATTTTCAAGTATCTTCAAGGAATTCAAAAATATGGCTTATGGATCCTAGAGATACAGATCTCACTCTACATGCTTATACAGATGCAAATTGGGCTGGAAGCATGGATGATAGAAAAAGCACAAGTGGTGGAGCATTCTTTATGGGTTCTAGATTAGTATCTTGGTTCAACAAGAAACAGAGTTCAATTGCTTTATCTACAGCTGAAGTGGAATATGTGGTTGCTGCATCTTTTTGCACTCAACTCCTTTGGATGATGCAAACCTTGCAGGATTTTCAAATCACTTGTACACCACCTATCTCCATCCTATGTGATAACACAAGTGCAATTAGCATTTCAAAGAACCCAGTCATGCATTGAAAGACCAAGCACATACCGATCAAGTACCACTTTCTCCGGGAACAAGCGTTGGAACAAAAGGTCAAGTTGGAATATGTTCCTTCTAAGGAACAAGTTGCTGATATACTCACCAAACCACTGCCCAGGGAGACATTTGAATACCTCAGATAGAAGCTGGGAGTAGTTGATGCATCATCTTGCTGTTAAAACTTGTCTATTTCAGAGAAAAATGGGTGTACGCAAGTTGCCTGAGGAGGATCCGCATACATACGCCGTTTTGTGCAGAGACAGTCGCGTATATGGAGGCTTGATGGATATCAGTAGGGAAAGGCTATGGTTGAAGATAGTTTGATATGGGTCTGACAGAGACCATCTGACAGAGGTTCAGGGGGAGCAGAAAAACTTCTAATGATGCATTGTTGGCATTATCTTAGAAGCTTTTGGTTCTAGTCCACAGATGTTGTTGGTTGCAGGTGGAACAAATATAGAGGGAGAATAGAAGGAAATCATGGTTGCTGATCTGAATGGTGATTGACAGATGCTGCTGCTATTAGTTATTAGTGACTTTCATAAAGTCTTGCTCTAGATATTTTGTCTCTATGTCATGTATCTCTTTTATGGTGTCAAGGTCATGTAACGGCCTATTTTGGTTTCCCCACTATAACTGGGATGAAGATGTCATGTATTTGGTTGTCATATGTAAATTTATGATGTATCCCCACTTGGTTGGGTGGATGATCCCCACTTGGTTGGGTGATGGATGTATGTATTGAGTCTTTTGGTGATAGGAAGGTCTTTTATGATGTGTAAGTCTTGGTTCTTCTTGAAGAACATCTTTTGCAGATCTTGCCTACAGTCAGGGGGAGCATGAAGAGCACACTTCAGCAGAGCAGAGATTTCAGCATGTACTCAAGGAGATCATGGACAGATTGGTACACCTTTGCATATACAAAGGGGGAGCTCATTCAGAAATTTCAGCAAGCACTCAGGGGAGTATGGACAGCAAAGGAAGAGAATATCTTGGTCCGCCCTTTGCCCTTGATATCAAAGGGGGAGAGTGATTTGGTATTGTTTCCATCAAGTCTAAAGGGGGAGATTGTTGGCATTATGAGACATATGTTGTACTTGATGGCAACCCACTCATCTCAGAGGATAAATTATAGTGCAGAAAACTTCATGCACTTTCTTGAAGATAAAAGTTTCTTTCATGTAGAGAAAAGCTCACGCACTTTCATGCAGAGAAAAGTTTCTTTCATGTCAAGAAACGTTCATGCACTTTCATGTAGAGAAAAGTTTCTTTCATATAGAGAAAAGTTCACGCACTTTCATGCAGAGAAAAGTTTATTTCATGTAGAGAAAAGTTCACGCACTTTCATGCAAAGAAAATTTTCTTTCATATAGAGAAAAGTTCACGCACTTTCATGCAGAGAAAAATTCCTTTCATGAAGAGAAAAGTTCACGCACTTTCATGGTTGGCTCATGGTATTAGTCTGACAGTTTTTGATCCTATGGTTTTGGTTCGTGGTATTGCATCCAAAAGTGTTTACCCCAAGTATTGGGTTCATGGTATTGTGTTATTATGGTTTTGGACCATGGTATTGTGAAAGGCCTAAGACTATAAAAGAGGAAGGAGATCATTTGGCAAGGCAATCATCTGAATGAATTGAATATCTAATAAGTGCTAGATCTGAAATATTTGTAATTTGGGTTATGGTGCAGATCTGGATCTGAATGAAGGAGGACCCTTAGTGCATAAAGAAGGATAAGTTCTATTGATGTGTCATAATCTTTAAGCTTGAATGATGGTATCTCTGTATGATGTTGATCTGTTATATGTGGCGCATGCTTGATCTATAAATCTGATGATCTGGGTTAATTAGTGTCTGAATACTTGAAAGAGTGAATTATCCTTTATAGATCTATATGCAGGTTTAGTGAAGCAAAAGTGCGTATACACGCTAGTTCAGTGAATGAAAATAACATATACGCAGGTTGTTCCAAGCACAGAAGCGTATGCATGTAGGTTTCAAATTGTTGAAGTAGCGTATATCTTTTAATTGTGATCTAGTTGCCTCTATTTATTGCTGCAGTGTTCTGGGTTCAGAATTTGGTGTTTGGTTATTGTTACTGTGTTCTGGGTACAACTGTCAGAGAAGTGTTTACTTGATTCAGTGCTAATTGGTGAAAAGGAGATTGTTTGATGCCAAAATACTTGATGATTGATTGATGTTGATGGATCCAGTCCGAAAATTTATGAAACGTGGTCCCTGGAAGAAAGATAAGGTTGTAGCCTTCAGTAGGTCAGCACCTACGTACTAGTATCTTGGCTAGTACAAGAGTTAAGGGAGTTGTAGCTCCCTTCCAGGAGAAGCTGGAGAACGAGAGAGGGTTGTAGCTCTCTGTAGGTTGCAGCCTACGTACTGGTGAAGGACTACACCAATACATTGTAAAAGGAAGTTTCTAATTAACAAAAGATAGAGAGGAATTGCAGCAGGTGGTTTTCACCCACATTGGGCTTCCACCTTATATCTTGTGTTCTTGTGTGTGATTCTCCTCTGCTCTTTTTTACTGTTTTTGGTTACTGGTTATTTGATTTTGATACACACATTAATAATCAACATCTGAAAGATAAAGTAAATTATAAGTTTGCATTATATACGCGGGTTTCCTTCTACATAGTTGCGTATATACGCGGTTTTAATTAACTGAGGTAGCATATATCTTCTGGATTTGAAAAAGGAATATTTGACTTGATAATACTGATTCACCCCCCCCCCCCCCCTCTCAGTATTATTTCCAACATTCTAAACAAGGAACTGAAATCTAGGTAGTCAAACAACTTACCCCTATATGCTAGGAAACTGATTCATTCATTTAATTTTCACCTTTTTGTGAATGAATCTTCTAGAACAAGTGAAAATGTGCCAAATTTACATCATCGTTATCAAATTACATCATGAAAGGTCAAGAGTAACATCAAAAAGAAAAACTGGTAAAAACTGGGCGAATTTCTGAGCTGTATAGTGAAAAACAGGCCAAAATTCTCTATGCGTCGCGCCCAAAATCTCTATGCATAACTTTGGAGTTGAATTTGAGGTACTTCCTAAAGTCCCAATTGAGCCCAAGATAGCTTTTTGGAGAGCCCTGCCTATCTACTTTCCAACCCAAGTGGAATTTCTCAATTTGGATGTCATTTGCCCCTCCAAAAATTCAATCTCCCAAGTCTACTTCCTGTGTGTCAAAATAGGGGCAGTGAGGTCATTTTTAGTGTGTTGTTTACCCTTTAGGCAACCCAGAACTTGATGAAATCCTTAGGTAATCCATGAGCATACATAAATTTTGATGAAAAATCCAAAATGTAAAGCTTTCCACCTGGAGATCTCCCAATTATAAGTGCACGCCAAGTGGCGCTACATGTTGGGCAGAAAAACATGTTTTAAAGCCAAAAAATTCAAAATTGACAAAAATTTCTCCAAATTCCTTGAAATTTGAGCTGGAGGTCTATCATTGAGTATCATGTTCAGCCAAGGAAGCCTTAGCCAAGATTTGGAGTCTGTCCTTCCTTTTTCAACATTTTAGTGCCCTCCTGGTGCATGCAGTTTTGTGGCAGAACCATTGTCTTGGTTGTATGATGTGTCGGTGTCTGTCTACATGGTGTTACCAGTCTATGCCAATGATATGTTTAGCTCGTTGAAACTAAGAAATTGGTACCTTTATCTCCAATTTCCAAGTGTATGTTTGAGTTGTATGAAATGAGAATTTGGTGCCTTTTGTTTCAATTATCAAAATATGCCAAGTAGGAAGGGGATGTGGTACATAGGGACATTGGGGTCTTGTCAAGTGATAATTTTCCCTTTTAAAACTTCTGATTTGATAATGTAGAGACAATGGGACAATCACTTTATTGTTTTGGGTTACTTGGGATTTTGGAAATTTTTATAAAAATGAAATAGGAAATAAGAATGATAAGGAATAAAGTCACTTAGGGATAAGAAAATGGAACTCAGGAATAAGTGTATAAGGGAATATAAGGAAATAAACTGTAGCAATGGGATCATGGGAGATGGGAAAACAAGTTGGGGAGTGGCACCAAAAATGTTATAAAAATTCAACACAAAACTTGAAATAGCAATCTTTATTAAGAGATTACGGCTTAAAGTTTGATATTCAAATTCTCATACTTAGTCATATAACCACACCAAACACTGATCAAAGGCGATTGCAAGACAACTTGACGTTACTTGGAGCAGAGGAGGCCGTTCCATTTGAAGTTTGAGTTAAGTGGCAAAATTTTTAATGTTCCAGCCCTATGCGCTGCACACCAGCCCAACACGCCGTGCCAGTTTATTTTTACACTATGAAAAAATGCCCAATGCGTCGTGCATGCCATGTGCGGTGCGCAAAAACCAATTCGTCGCGCCACCAAACCCTGCTTTTTAGTGATTTTTGCATGAGGCTTTTGGAGGGCTTTCCTGTATCCAAATTGGGTGCAGGATAGCTCGTTGGAAAGTTCTTTGAGTATAATTTCAAAACCAATTAAATTTTTTCAATTTGGAGTTCATTTTCCCTATCAAAAATCAAATCTCCCAATACTGGTCAAAATGTGCCAAATGAGGTTGCCTCAAGGCAGAGTGCTGTTGCAGTCAACTTTTGAAGGTGTTCCTCAACTCCAAATTGAGCTCATGATAGCTCATTAGAAATCTCTTTCTGTATGGTTATCATTTTTATCATCAATAATGTCATTTGGCAAACCGAGCTAGGAGAAAGCCTGATTTTCCCAAGGTCACTTCAGAGGTGCATCAATTCTCCCAAGGCAATTGTAATTTTGACATGTCTCTAATAACATGACACTTGTGTAAAAAGTGAAGGAGGTTTTTCTTCCTTGGCATGTTTTAGACAATAACCTCTCTCATTTTTTCCAAATTAATCTTTCCTTTTTCAGAAACATCATTTGAGTAAAACCTACCCCGATGTGTGGAACAAGAGATTTGTCGAAATGAAGCGAAATGGAAGGGATAGGGAACTTCTAAATTCTTGAGGAAATTTTGGGAAGTAGGGAGGGATGTTAGTAAGTAGGAGAAAGTTTAATCTCAGAAATTGAGTGAGGGGAAGGGGTCCAAAAGGGAAAAACATAGGCCTAGCCTAGAAAATAGGGTTTGTAGCAAGAAACTAGGGTTTGTGCGAAAATGAGGAATTTGGGGGATCTAAGTGATCGGAAGTGTTTAATAAGGTACATTAAGGATAGGGGAAGGTGTATGAACATCAAGATACAAGTTCTGCTGAAGATTTGACCATCCAAGAGAAATTACCTTCAAAACCCTAGGAGAAGCAAATGACCTTACCTAGGCACAACTGAAGCATGAACAAGGTGTAAAATGACCCAGTGGAACTTGACATGATGATGACAACCTTTTGAATGATGGCACACTCATCTGAATGGTGACATGGACTGACATTTAGACAACTTTCGAAGGAGTAAAATCAAACCCTAGGCCTAATACCTAGTGACCAAATTTTACTTGAAAACTCATTTAAATGACAAAATTTGACCTTGACACCTTAAAATCACTTTGTAAGAGCATGTTTGATCACTGGAGGAAGGCTGCAAAGACTAAAACTAACATAGGGAATTTACCTTCACATTTATTTCCTAGAGACAAAAGAAAGATTATTCAAAATAGTTCAAAATATTCATGGATCTCTAACGATTTGTATAAAACAGGGCTAGATCTTATGATCAGAAGATGTGTTAGGGAAGAAGAAATGCCTGATATTCTCAAAGGATGTCATGATGAGTCATGTGGTGGACACTTTGCTAACAAGAGGATGACCTATAAAATTCTCTCTTTAGGATATTATTTGCCATCCATATTCAAAGATGCAAAAGAATATGTCAAAAGGTGCGACAATTGCCAAAAGGTAGGGAAACCTGCCCCCTCAAATGAGATTCCATTACAACCTCAGGTACTTATCAAACCCTTTGAAAAATGGGCTGTAGACATTATTGGACCAATTAATCATCCATCTAAGTAGAAAAAGTATATATTGGTATGTACTGATTATGTCACCAAATGGGTAGAAGCCAAAGCATTACTTTTTACTAACGAAAAGACAGTAGTTATTTTTCTTTTTGAGGATATTTTTACTCGATGTGGTGTTCCAAGAGAAATTGTGACAGATTAGGGATCTCAATTCACATCCAAAATGATGGAGAGGCTTATGGAAGAGTACAAGATCAAGCATATGAAATCCATTTCCTATCATCCACAAGCAAATGCTCAAGTGGAGTCTACAAATAAAGTGATTAAAGGAATCCTCACCAATACTATGCATCTGCATAGAAGAGATTAGGTAGAAAGGCTTCCTGCAGCCTTGTGGGCCTATAGAACTACATGGAGGAACACAACAGGACGTACACCTTATGAAATTGTTTATGGAAAGCAAGTCATGTTCCCCATTGAGTTCCAAGTCAAAACTTTGAAGATGGAAGTTAAGTTGGGGATGGAACTATCAGAAGCTCAAAAGCATAGACTGTAGCAGTTGAATGAACTTGATGAAATCAGACAAGAAGTAGTTGAAAAGAATGGTCTAGTTTAGTAACAAAGAGCTAAGTGGCATGACAAGTACATATGGAAAAAAGGTTTCAAGAGGGAGATTGGGCATTGCTATTTGATTCAAAGTTAAAGGATTTTCAAGGTAAATTTCAAACTCATTGGCTTGGGCCATATGAGATTGACTTTTTTTTCAGTAATGGCGGAGTAAGAATCAGAGCAATAGATGAGAATCAAACTCCTCTCCCTGTGAATGGTCATAGGTTGAAGATTTATCGAAAGCCAATCTCAAAGGAGGAGTTTATCAAGATCTTTCAAAATAATTCTAAAATGAAGTTGGTGAAGAATAAACATTCTTCTCCACCAACTTAGTCTTTGTTATTTTCATTAATTAAAAAAGAAAATGTGTATAAGCTTGAAAACCAATCACTGATTGGCATCCTTAAAAAAAAATACAGGCTGAAAATAAAAAGACTCTGACACCCTATATTTTCCAAAAAAGAGAAGAGGAAGGTCCTTCATTTTATTCATGGTTTATTTTCCATTTTATTTCTGCAAATTTCACTCCATTTCACCACCACATTCCATCAATAGTTTTTTCTTCAGTATTTCTTAATATCCACTTTTCATTTCCATTCTACCATATTTCATCCTTACAGTCATTTTCTATTTTCATTCATTCATCAAGTCATACTTCATTAACTATGTTACATTCTGCAGCTGTTCTCCAATTCTGTAGCTGATCTGATTCCGCAGCTATTCTAGTTCTGTAGCTAATCCTGTTCTGCAGCCAATCTGACTCTGCAGTAACAGTTTGATCATTAGCCAAAAAATAAAAATAAAAAAGCCAGTTCATAATAAATTCCATATGCAGGTATTGAAGGAGAAATCAACTTCTGAAGACACATCAACACCTAAGCACCTACAAAAGCAAACAATCAAAGATTAGCAAATGGAAAGGTATGGTTCTAAAGGTGAGAATAAAACCTATTTCAAATAGCATTATAAAAGAATAAGTTGTATAATTTGAATAATCATTTCTCCTTGACATATCATAATGCGATTTTATTGTTGTCATAACTCCACCATAACTTCCAACTTAATTCTTAACGGTCTCATGATTTGCCTCCGACTTTAAGTCGCACTTCACTGTACTTTCCTACTCCACCTATTTAAACGGCTAATTATGTGAACGTAACTCAGTTGAATACGGCTCTTTCACACACTGAGTTTCCCATTTACCTTTACTCCCACAACCTTCTTATGAATGCAAGCACTTAGACTATTCGTTCAATTCTCAGTTCTATGTATGAATAACACTCTGCCTCCACACAGTCTACGTGTGCACCAGTCTTTACATCCTCCACAATGTTCCCGTACATACGGTCTTCCTGCTTCGTATACCCTCCATAATTCATTCTCATATCCATCGACTTTCTCTACAGTTCTCTGGTATTCCCGTCCCTATAACTGCTCTGTTCCCATATAACCACAGTTTACAGAGTTTCTACACAGTGAATAAAAGTAAAATGGGTCTCATTGTAAGAACAGAGCCCATAGGAGTCAAGTTTATGGAGGGATACCCTCAATTGAAGAAGACATTGAAGAAGGCTGGCTGGCTAAAGTTTATCAAGAAATTCAATGGTCATCACAAAGAAGTCACCAAAACATTTGCAAGATCCTTTAATGAGATAGAAGTGGAGACTGGTGGTATAAGGTTCTCAGTGACTAAATCTTCCATTGAAACTGCAGCCAAACTTCCAAAAGATGGAGAGGTGTGGTTCAAAAATAAGGAATTCAATGATGAGGCTTAGAAAGTTATTCTCTAAAACCCAGGTATGGATATCTCAATTTCCAAAAGAGAAATTCCCATCTCTGCATTAAAGGATAAATGGAGTAGTTTGCTCTTGATTATTGAGAAATTTATAACATGTGAGGGTAGATATGGTTCAATGTACATGTATCACATAAGGTTGTTGATGAACTTTTTGGAAAAGAGAACCATCAATCTCCCTTACTTTCTCTTGAATAGCTTAAGGAAGATGTCCATTGTTGTTCAAAAGAAAATAGAAGATATAGAACCTCACCTTTATCACCATGGTCTCATAAAAATTCTAGCTGAAAATTACTTGAAGGATATAGGAGACACATGGGAAAAGTTCTTGATAAGGAACTTTTTCCAAGATCCACCTGAGTTACCTAAAGGGAGTTCAGTAAAGAAGAGTAGGAGGAGGAGAACAACTCTTGCAATTCAAAATACTCCTACCAGTTCAGCAAAAGAAAATAGTTAGGAAGAACCTCTCTCTGAAACTCTAACTGAGATCATGAAGCAAACAAAATAGAGAGGAAAAATAAAAAGAAAAGTTGAGGAAATCTATCAAACTCCTAAGCCCTCATCAAAAGAGGAACAATTTCTCTCTAAGAAATTAGTCCACATTAAGGAACAATCCAAGAAAGAAAAAGAAAAAAGGAAAAGAAGACATGTCATAGAAGAAGAAAACATAGGCTCACAAAGTCTAAGGAGAAGCTCTAGGCTTAAAGGCAAAATGAAAAAAACAAATACAAAAGAGGACCAATTCATAGATTTGGGAGAGGAGACTCCAACTCAATCCTAAGATAACATCTCATTTGACCAGAGTCCACAACATTCTCCTCAACTAGACTTTGAAAGTAGTCTAAGAAGAGTATCTCCAGAGATTGACCCAGTTCAGCAGTAGATATATGACTATATTGAGTCATTGGAGCATAAGAATACAACAATAGATTAGGGGGCCTCCTCCAACCCTGAACAACCAGTTACATCACAAGAAACTTCGATTCACTCACTAAAGCAAGAAATCTATGAGTTAGAGGTCTTAAATAGGCATATTCAGAAGGAAAATGAAACTTTAAAAGAGCAAAACAAGCTGGAAAAAATCATTCATGATAATACCATGCTTCATTTTGGTCTGTGGCATAAGAAGAACAGAAAATTGAAGAAGAAAAATAGGAAGCATATTAGGGCCCTCATCAACATTAAATTTAGATTCCTCATGAGAAAGCCTAGAATGGCAGTGGAAGCAAAGAGAAACAAGAAAAGGTTGGATACTCTAGATGAGGTTTCAGAGAAGATGTAGTAGAAGAAGGATTGTTACAATTTTGGTTGCATGAGGACATGCAACAGCTTCACAGTGGGGATATGTTGAGTTCCAAAACTGCGTCTTTTTTTAAGCAATTTCTTCATCCTTCTTCCCTTGTTTTCCCATGCCAATGCGTCCTAAGCCATCAAAAGCCTTTGAATGTTTCTTCTAGGAGTACATTTTATTGATTTTCAAATTATATTATTATGTGTGTTATTTGGATAGGGTTTTGTTTTTCAGCTACGTTACGTAGCGACATTTCGTAGCTAACTGGCCATTTCGCAGCCATCTCCATACTCTTGCACGTTACAGGTGTCAATAGAAGAAACAAGCCACATGGGTAGATGGGAAAATGTTAGTGCATGGATGGTTTCCTACCCGTTTGATCAAATTCGAGGAGAAATACCCCAGTCAAAAGGGAGTCAACAGAGAAGTCCTACAACAACTAGACTCTTGTTTTGCACATAAATGAATCTGAGGCATGTTCCTAAAGCTGAGGATGTCGTTTGCCACTTACATAACCAAATCCAACAACCACTATTTAGAGATTTACTATTCAAGCCAACCAAATACTAAATTCCCATATGCACTACCTATTCACGTGTCTACTGTAGAAGACTTTTATCTTAAAAATAGTTGTGAATTTTTCATATAAATCTTAGCGTTTGGAACGCAAAACTAGTTAATGTTTTTGAAGATGAAGTAGAGCAATTTCCATTTGTAAGCATGAGACATTTAGTACTTTGTTTTCAATATAAAAACTATGTTTCTTCCATATGGATACCTGAGCGTGTGAAGTGATTTTGTGTTGCTAGTCCTAGGCCGTGCAGAGGGCCCCTGCTCAGTTGAGGTTACTTTTCATTTCTTTACATTTCCATTTTTTATTTTCTTTAGTTCAGTTGTACATTTATTGTGTTTTTATTTATGTCTTTAATCGTTTCTAGCACTGTGTTCATTGTATATTTTGTCACTTGTTTCTACTAACTCAGATAGGTATATTTTAGTTTAGAAGTAGTTCTTTAGTTTCTCTTATGCTCTAGTTTCTTAACTGTAGTTTTTAAATTGTGTCAAGTAGCATCATTTCTTCTGTTGTTCCTTAGTTTTTAGTTTTTTTTAATTTCATATGTTTCATGCTTTTTCTTATTAGGATAGTCACTAATTACATAAATGTATGTTTCCACAGCCTTTCGTTGATGGTTTATCCTCAAACTAAATGGTGAAATATGCGATTTATGAATGAGATTTCTTGTTGTTCAGTACCTTTTCCTTCTTAGTGTAGTCACTCATGTTATAAGAAAATATTTCCAGATCCTTTCGTTGATGATTGATCTTCAACATAAATGGCAAAGTGTTGTGTTTATAAATGAGATTACTTGCTGAGTCATTAGTTTAGAGCTAGATAGCTTGATGCCATTTTCTTGTCAATTTAAGCAACTCATGATTTAAAGAGATATTTCCAAAAGCCCTTCATTTATGGTTGAACCTAAGACTAAGTGGTGAAATGCCTTACTAATGACTGAATTTTTCCTCGCACTTTTAATGTTTACTTCTTTTATAATGGTGAAGAATGGAATCTCTCAAATGTTGCTATCATAAGGAGTTAATTTCTCCCTAAATTATATAGCAGAGTGGTAACAATGCTTCATCTACTTTTCCTTTCACCAATAGTATAGTTGCAATTTCAGTTTTGTTTCTTTCCTTTAGTTTAATTGCAATAGTTCATTACACTTTAATTTTGCAAGTAGAATAGACAACATAAGTAGTTTTTTTTTTGAGTATTTCATTCTTAGTTTGTTGTAGACAGTTGAAACTCCATTTTCTCATTCAAGTTTTGATTTTGTAGATAGAAGTTTTAAGAGTATTTTAAGCTCATATTTTGGAAAACATTACAATAGCAAGAAGATAAGCTTTTTCTTCACTTTCTTGTTTTGAAAACTCCACTTCCAAACTTGTTCTAAAAAGCACTTTTAGACTCTCACTTCATTCTTCTAGGTTTTTATCAGCCATAGATTAATATTTCAATTACATTGCAGAACTTTGGAGTCAAAAGAAGAAAACCCCAAAACAACATAAACTTGAAAATAGTGAGGTAAGAAAGGGTTATTTAGCACATATAGTGCACTACACTTCATTAGTTTACGACACCCGAATTGATAATTTATGTAGCAATTTAGGACACTAAATTGACTAAACAAACACCGAGAATGGTTCATGGCTTTGCTCCTACCACAACTAAGGGTTGCGCTATTGCAACAGAAAATAACAACTCAAGCAGAGGCCTTGGAGATTGTAATGATACTGCATGAAACACTGATGCAAGATCCAAGTTTGGTGGTTCAGCAAATCCATGCATAGTTGAAAAAGATTTTCCTTGAGATTCAAAGTTTGAAACCAGACAGAATAGTTCGACCAAAGGTGCACGAAGAGGCATGGTGCCTGAAATTCAAGGGTCATGGGCATGACAAAGACCATTGCCCAGTCTTTGAAAAAAATATTGTAGGAGGAGGACCAATGCCTTTGAGGCTGGAAGCTCAGGTAGGACCAAGCATGGGGCCTGCATTGTGGTGCGCTATATGCTAGGTAGTTGGAAAACATGCCACAGATAACTGTCATTTGTTGCAAAAGTTTGTATAAACACCGCATCAAATGTTCTACAACTTTTGTATGTCGGTAGGGCATGAAGAGCGTAATTGCAGAAGCTATGAATTGATGATGGATAGAACACCTGCCTATAGGGTCCAGGCATAAATGTGGCCCCCTGACCAGAGCGCAGGTATGGTACAAATAGGATTTCAAGGGTGCAGATGACGTCGAGGTAGACGAGGACCTAGTAGATCTCGGTGACAGTTGATATGCTATAAGTGTGGAGAACAAGGATACTATGCCTGCAATTTCACTAACCCAGCATGTCTGTCACGCAAGAATTCCACTCTGTTTGATCATGAAATGGAACACTGTCCTACGCTGATAGCAAGGACACGTGACAAAGGGGTGCTACCACCTCAACTGACTCAGAACCTATAGATGATGAGGTCTGAGTCGTGTGAAGAGGATCGAAATGTGAATATAGTGCTCCGAAGTGGAATCACAATAAGAGATGATAAGCGAAAACAGCCCGAAGATAACACATGGGTTTGCAAAGCTCTGGTGAAGGAGGATAAGTTCAATTTGGAGCACGAATGTGAAACATTCATGGAACAAAACAAGAACTTCACTGATGCCTCCACCTCAGGGAGTAAGGATAAGTCTGACCAGGAGATGGACCCTTCTATGCTCATAACCTCCTTGGAGAGCTGCATGAAGTTACTACATGACAGCAAGGCTATGAATGGGTTACAGGAGTTTATAAAAATATGCGACAGAAACACTCTGGGTGAGCCGCATGTGGCATGAATGATTGGTAAGCATAAAACTAGGAGAAGACAAGGGATGAGGTTGGTCACGCAGATAGTTGAGTATGAAATGGATCAATTTATGTTCGACCTTAGGTCGGATGCAAATGTCCTACCAAAGTAGACTTGGGAGCAGATGGGAGACCCGTGCTCCAGTGGTCTCTGATTCAACAATGATGGTGAACCAGTAGAAGATCATCTCCATGGGGCAGTTGTAAGGGGTGGATTTAGATATTGAAGGTATGAGCGCACTGGTTGAATTTTAAGTAATAGAAATTGTGGATGATAGGAACCCCTATCTTGCGCTCCTTGGCATTGATTGGGCTACTGATATGAACAGGGTAATCAACCTAAAGAAGTGAAAGATGATATTGGAGAAGAAATCGCTCCACGTAATAGTACCCCTATATCCTGTTGAAGGATCGCGCTATACTGAACCAGTCCACGATTATGAGAGCAATGATGATCTAGACAGTATCTATAAGATAACAGCGTGAGACCAAGATTGGGTGAATCCAATAGTAGATGGACAAATTACATGGGATCGCGAGAGTTGCTACACCTCAGACTCTAATGAAGAATTACTGTGCTGGTGGAATCGGTTACATGAAGTAACTACACTAAGCTATAACATAATGACCCAGTTGCTGCACTGTGTGTCTTAGAGGTAAGAAATCTACCCACTTATGATGGTCTGAATGATGGAGATATCTTTTGGATGCATTTGAGAGGGAGGTACTAGAAAAGAAATGCTTCTAGGCGTTGGACTAGGCGCTATGTGTTACGCCAGCAAGATGGTTGGATATGCACAAGGGAAGCTTTGATGATTGGCATGAATCTAGGAGGATGATAAGAACATGCTTCAAGAAGCCAAAGGTATGAATAACAAAAAAATATGATGGACAGGATGATCCATGCGCGTACTTGGCCAAATGGGCTTAGGCTTATGGAGAGAAACCTCAACCTAAGTGGGTGCACTTGTTTTGTCACACCCTAGATGTCATCCCAATGAACTGGTACTTCGAAACAGAGCTCCGCCATTGTACTAGTGAATGGGATATTCTTCGTGAAGGATTCATAATGACATTTAGCTTTGAAGACAGGTTTGACTGTATTAGCGAGGCACTACAGGAGGTGAAGGCAACAATATTTTGGATACTGCAGGATCTTTTGGACATGATTCAACCTGATTAGGCTACTCAGCTAAGTCATGTGCTGGAATGCTATAACATAACGGCCAAAGAAGAGGATGAGGATCCACGAAATATTAACATCCTTGAGAGAGAAGTTCATTGCGAGGTTGAAGGACCGCAGATTGAGAATCCTCATATAACCGTGACGCTAAAAATGAAACAGGTAAACATTGGTATAGAGGCAGAGCCCAAATTCACGGAGATTGGAGATTACTGGGACAACCCAGTGTTGGATAAGGTCGTTGAATTGCTTCGCGAATACTAGGATTTATTCCCTACCAATTTTAGTGATCTAAAAGGGATAATCAGAGACTTAGGTGTTATTAATATCACGTTGAATCTCAATGTGAAGACAGTTAAGAAAAGACCTGACCGTCTCAATCAGAAGTATAAGGAGAAGGTTTGCTTAGTGCTAGATAAGATGCTTGCAGCAGGAATCATTGAGCCTATTGAAGAATCTGACTGGGTAAACTGAATGGTGGTATAGGGGAGAAGAAGCAGAAGGATGAAATAAGGATATGCATGGATATCATAAAGTTGAATGATGCTTGTGTACATGATCTTTTCTCGAATCCATTCAAGGATGAAATGTTTGACAATGTAGGTGGCCAGGAAGCATATTCCTTCACTAATGGGTTGTCTGGGTACCATGCAATCAAAATCGCACTGGAGGATAGGAGAAAGACAACCTTCGTGACTCAGTGGGGGTATTTTTAGTACACTGTAATTCCATTTGGATTAAATAATGTGCCTGTGATTTTCTCACGCTAGTCATTTCCACATTCAAGGAATTTATTCGTAAGTTCCTGGAACTATGCTTTGATGACTAGACTGTGTTTGGGCTGGTGAAACACCATGTCGTTAGTTTACACCTGATGCTAGATACTTGTCAAAGATACTAGATCGTGCTCAGTCTAAAGAAGTGCATGCTTTGTGTTCCTTTTGGACCCTACTGGGTCATGTGGTTTGCAGATTGGGAGTGATCGTATATGTTGGCTTGTTGGGGCCTAACCTAGGTTCAGAGTTAAATAGCCAAACAAATCTCAATACTACTAGCCCTTTCGGCAATAGTCTGTGATGTGCGGATTGAGGTCTCACCTGAGGTAGTATGGGAGGGTGGTAGAACTAGGTTTCCGCACCCTGGAGATGTCTGATGAGTTCATGGTTCGAACTTGCATGCACATCGCTACGTGGCCTTATTTGTACCTCGTAGCCTAAGATGTCGCCTTCACACACTCCTACTCGGGGGCCGAATATTCTTATTACTCAAGTTCTTAGTAGTATTCCACCATTAGTTGTTTAACTTAGCTTAATTAAAAGTGTGACGGTTACTTAACAATATCAATCATTCATACAAGTGCGTGTAGCAAAGAAACCATACAATTGCAAATGATGTCAAACAAGTAATAACTTAAGAGCAGATTCACAGAATTATACCAAAACTTATGTTTATTATATATTTCCTTAGTTACAGACTCGACTGCGCCCTGTGCACTCAGCTACAGGGGTATGCGCACTCAGTTGCAGACTACTAGGCCTCTACGCACTTAGCTGGGGAGTCGTCCTCTACTCTATGACCCAGAAAAACACTTACGCACTTAGACTTGACCTTTATTGATTCATAATCTAAACATATGATATCTTCATTGATGTCCTTGACAACCTAGAGACTTACTCTATTTGTACACCTCCATGGTCCATGGACCATGCGTAGGCTGAAATTACATTACAAAACTTAGGGTGGACAACCCGCTGACTCTAACCTACTTCTGCACCCCACGCCCATGATTCAAAGAGCTTTACAACAAAATTCGGTCAAAATGTGGGCTTTAAGCCCCAAAAGATGCCTCGGGGGGGATTCCATGCCCAACAGGCCCCCAAAAAGAAACATCATGACTCACCCTCGAGTCAATCAGTTGGCACAATGATCTTGGCATGGAGTTCCTCCAACTGTCCTCGAACTACGCTGATGTGGGCAGCACACTGAGCCATTGCTTCGTGGATCTGTTGCATCCTCTCTTTTGAGACCTTCGTGTTTTGGGCGCTTCTATGCATTAGTGTGTGCATCTCCTATATGTGTGCCAAATTTCCTTCGATGCTTGTTGTGATAACGAAAGCCTCATCGATCCATGGCTAGACGCGTGCTTTAAGAACTACCTCCTTATGCCGCGCCATGTCCATCTGTTCCTTCAGTGTCTTGGCTTGCTGCATCCTTGCAAGCTGCTGAGTGAGGACTACTATATGCATAGTTCCTCTAACATTGTCATATTGCTACTGAAGTTCTCGCGCCTCTGTCTCCGGGTGCTGGATGTTGGGGTCCTCCTGTAGAGTTGTGAGGACCTCCAATGCTTGCACTAACAAAGTGGTATAGTCTCACATTACACCTCCAATTTCTGTCAATCCCGATGCAATAGTGCTAGTGCGCTGTTCTCGGACCTCCGGGGAGTGGAAGGATGCGCCTTTAACCGCATCTTGGCAATCTGAAGATTCAATTCCAGCTGAACCTTGGTCATTTCTTCTCTAGCCTTGCAGGCTCTAGTTACCAACTTGTGAATCTGTACCTCTATTGGTAGATATTTTGGGATGGGCAACTCCAGGATGTGATGGCAAGTGTCATCAACCACCTGCACCAGCTATAGGTTCTGCAACATCAATTTTCACGGTGCAGACTGAGTTATTCCATGTTGATCTTTTGTTCGCTGAGAACCTAGATCAGGTAGTTCTCCCGAGTGTATAGCTCTATTGTTATCCAATCTTGTAGTAGATATAGTGTCTCTCGTGGAAGGGTAACCAAATTAAGGCCAAGGCCTTTGGTCATGTTGACCTCAAATCTATCTATCTCATTTGATGCTACCAGGGCTCCTTCTGGTATCACTATGGTGTTTTCCATCAGTGTGCGCAACATCTGCTCTACTACCGAGGATCCTACTATGAGGTGGGTTGAAAGGGTACCCACCTAAGGGGGTCACACCTGTAACCCTTGTAGCTGTGCCCTGAGGGCCCCCAACACAATTTGGTGCTCCTGCATAAACTCTTGAAGGGCCTCATTAGTGACATCGTGAACTATCTCACGGATGTCATGAAGGTCACCTTTGGTTAAGATGATCGGGTCCATGGCAAAATTTGAGGCCTTGACCTTATTTTGCAGTCTTGTTCTCTCTACCATGTGTGGGCACTTCAGTTGTGTGGACGGGGTCCCAGGGTCCACGCTCCCTTCTGTTACTTCTGCTTCCTATGCCTCCTGCCCCTGTGAGGACGTTGCTTGGTCCTCATACACCTTCGTGGTTGCTTCTTCTGCGACCAGTGCTGCTGCTACTACTTCGACAACATTTTTCTGCTCTGCAGTTGTCTGTGTCACATCCTGCACTGCTCTTTCCTTAGTGGTTGCTGCTTTCTGCCACCTTTTCTCAACCAATTGTGTAACACGCAGCTTGGCATCATCCTTCTTCTTCTGTACTGCCACCTTCTCAAGTTCTACCAGATCTGTGGTGCGCCATTTCGGAGGCAAGGTGTCTTAGACATTAAAAATGGCATCGTCTATGGCCATAAACGAGAGCTTCGTCCACTGTTTCATTGTATCCTTGTGCACCCTGATATATACATTATGCATGTTGGCTTTTAATTTTGCGAAGCTCTGTAGACTGTTAAACACCGTTGGTGACAACAATGGCTTCTGGTGGATCCACGTCCAAATATCCATCTCCATGAGGAGCCAAAAAATCTTGTAGTTGCAGATCCTTTCTACATTATTTGTGGTCCAAACCGAAGCGTACTTCGCAACCTCTAGTAATTCTCTGTCGATGTTGGGGAACAGACTGTCCTCCGAAAGTTCTACCACAACGAGCACTATGGACAACAAAATCCATGCATAGTGGAACATTTTACCCTATTCCTGGGCTTCGTGGTAATTCTCTAAAAATTCCTTACAGAGGAATTCAGATTAGTCAAATTCGACCCCTTCCGCACATTGTTCAGCCAATGCGACCACCACCATAGGTACTTCATCTGTGCGACACTTGCGCATGACTTTCCCAGCCAATATTTGGGTGGCTATGCATACCTCTTTGTCCATGAAACTAGAGATGGCATAGCCACATTTCTTTTTCTGCAGGCGGTACTTCTTCTTCATGGCCATCGTGGTGGCTAAATCATTGTTTCTCTATCTGATATCATTGCCGAGTTGACCCCTTTGCATGGAAGGCAAGTGACTTGATGGATCAATTCTGCTGTGATAGGTATGGGCTCTTCCAGCCATAGGCACCCATCATGCACCAGTCATAATAACTATTGAATCATGAGAATGGTGATTGGGGCGTGGCGGAAATGCGGCAGCCAAAGTAGGTTCAGCAACCTGGCATTTTTCACTCCACACAACCATTTCCGTGGTTGTAAGGTTGTCACTCCTCCCATGGTGTTCTGCTTCATGAGGTTGTCGGTTGCAAGATGCGGGAACTTGTCATGGTCAGTGAGGTCTAAATCTTTGAATTTCAGGTTTGGCATGTGGCCCAAGTGCGTTCCTTCAAACACTATGCCATCTAGGAGGAGTGGGGTCTGGAGTGAACTCTTTGTTTCGTCTTGGTCCTTTGGCAATTTGGTATTCCCTTTCCATGGAGGGACATATGCAGGTAGTTTCATCTCAGAGCACGGAGGTTGAATCTCCTCCTCAATATCTTCAACTTCTTCTCCTGTGCTGGTTGGGGTCTGGAAATATTCTTCTTCCTCACCTGTGTCGATCATGACAACTTTTCCCTTTTCTGCCATTGATAGCTTACTGCATAGTGGGTTTCTTGGGGACACGCGTATGGGGGCCATTTCTTGTTTATCTTTCTTGGGCCTTGGCGTTCGTGGTGATTCGGGGATTTCTGCCACAATCCTGGTGCCTTCTGGAACATCCTCCACCATTGGGGCCTGCATGGCCTCACTGGTGGTTACCTCTTCAATTCCCAAACCATCCTTAGTGGCTGTCATCATAGCAAGGCTCTATTCTATTACTTGCGAACTTAGGGGCTCAATTATTGCTTGGCTCTCAATGCTTAGTACTTTGCTAAAGCGCTCAATTCTCGAATGACCAAGTGTTGTTCACTAGGTAGCCCTCTGTGTTTTATAGCGTCTTTTGAATTCGAATTCAACTGTTCCCCCCAATTTTTGGCCATCAATGCTTTCTTGGTGGCACATTTTCCCAAATCTTGCCCATAAATTACGTCTGAAATGTCCGTCGCCCACTCCCTTTGGCCTCAACTCATGTATCCCATCGTGAATAGTGACTTCAATAGTCATTTTCCAGCCAACCCACACAGTAGTGCAACCCTCCGTGCGTAGATGCAGACCCTGTGATGTTGTACTTCTCCGAACATCTACAATATCACATAGCTCCCGAGCATAATAGTTTATAGTGCCATGCTCCCTTTCAACTACCTGGAGTGCTAAGAGTGTTCTTCCTGCAGCTAGTCAGGTGGTCGCACCACCCATGTGGTGCTTCATCTCGTCCTCCATCATGGTTCGTTGAGAATCCACACCTTCCATTATTGTGATTAGCCTTGCGCACTTTACTACTCTCAATGTGCTACCCTGGTCAATACGTTTGGAGATATGCGGTCGAAGCCAAGCCAACAGACTACCTAGTTCACGGCGATAGTTCTCCAATCTCTTAGTATGATTGTGCACACCTTGCCTTAATATCGCCATTTTTTCGATGAGAAATGCTTCCTTTATTTTGTTTTCCAGCTTCTTGACCTTTGTGTTCATCAAAGCACTTTTTACCCTTAGTTGTACCTAGTCTTTTTCAAGTTCGCGAAGTCTAAGGTTTCCCTGTCGAATTTCTTCCTCAAGTCTGATGTCTTTTGTTTCTTGTGGTTGTGTGATTGCTTCATTCCGGGCTTCACAGACTGTCGTATCTACGGGTGCTGATACGTGTGGACTAGGCTTCGCATGCTAAATGGGAATTATAGTCCCTCGCGCAGTGAAGGTCTTACACATAGTCTAATAAGCCAATAGAATCATTGGTACGTGTAGGTCCTAGTCATTGCCTCTCACATGGTGGATCATGTTCGCCTCTTCGCACATCTTGTCGAAGGCCTCTCTGCGTATAATCTTCGATGCACTTGGTCTTATCACACTTCTCGTTCGTGCCTTTATCGTGCCCGCTCTTTCTTATTGGTCCTAGTTCCAATCGTGAGGATGGTATGCACTCGTGCAGGTTGCGGACCATATGCCTGTACCCATCTAAAGAGGTGGGCATGCAGGCTGCCTCATCCATCATACCCAGCTTCCATCGTAGCTGAGGATTTCCAAACCATAGAAGCATCATTCTTTGGTAGTTATGCTAGTTCTCAAAACATCTGTATTGCATACCCCACCATTTTGTGGGTATGTTGCGCAATGCCCATTTTAGTGCGTCGAACCACTACGGTTCGAGCACTTCTCTTTCGCATCTATTCAAGAAGCCATCCAGCCTGCCTAGCCTGTCATACGTAGGAAAATTTCTAACCTCTTTTGTAATGCAACGCAACGACCACATCATCATATTACAATTGAGCGTGGTTACGTCATGCAGCATGTTCTGCCATCATTACATTTCTTTGTCAGATTCTGAGGTGTAGGAGCTTTCACACTCCCAGGAGACTCATCTATCCTATGTGGGGTTCACCCGATCCTGCTCTCACGCGCTTACGTTGTAAATGTTGTCCAACTCATCGTCACTATCATAGTTGTGCACTGACTCTATGTAGCGCGATCCTTCCAGAGGGTCTAGAGGGACCACTATGCGTAGTGACTTTTACTCAAAAATCATTTTGTGCTTCTCCATATTTATTACCCCATTCATGTCAGTGGCTCAATCTATCCCCAAGAGCGCAGGGTATGGATTTTTTTCATCCATAATTTTATTAATTCAAAATCTGCCACAGCGCTTGCACTTTCAACATCGCCAGTAACTCCCTACAATCTTGCCATTGGTATGATCTTCTACTGATTGGTCATTCTCAGCTGGATAGGTGACCATTACAAAGGAGGCCTACCCATGCATTACCATGTTTTCTTTGGTAGAACATTCGTGTCTGACCATAGATCTAAAATCACTTGATCCATTTCATATTCTTCGATTTGCACAGTCAGTCTCATTTCCCTTCCTATTCGCGTCACTTGCTTTTCCAACTTTCAGACTACGCAGGGTTCTCTTGGCACAGTCCAATGCATCTAGTAATGAGCTCTTGCAGGCCCCTTACCACCTTACTATTGCGCAAAAACTTCATACACATTTCCAAGAAGGTAGTAAGCATTGACGGGTCCTACTCAGACTCCAGTTAGTCTTTACTCCATCAGGAGGAGCCCTCCATGAAGCTCTTCTTGGCTTCCATGAACATTTCCTTCGTGCGCTCTAAATCAAATTCGAGTTCCTTCATTGGGGCCTTGTGAACCCAAATGGCTTATTCGGGCTATTTCCCTCTATCATCGCCTGTCGTGATCAAACTTCAAAGCACTATATTTATGCTCGGGTCCTCCTTGCACGGCTCAGATCTCATCATCTGCAGGTTCTGCACTGGGGGTGGTTGAAGTGGCCCTTTATTGCGTAACCTTACTATCAGTGTAGGATAGTCCTGTGAATCATGATCAAACATCATGTAATACATAGTGTCCCAGTCCTCCACAGTTGTAACATAGTAGCTGTCCTCGACCTCTTCCTAGTCCCATTCCACCTCGCCCTTGTCCGCACCCCATTCTGTGCATTTTGATCAAAAGCCCATGTCTCGGTCTAAATGCAGTAGGCAGGAGTCCGATCCATCATTAGTTCATAACTTCGACAGGTACGCTCATCGTGACCTACTGATCTGGAGAAATTATAGAACAACTGCTGAGAGCTTTGCGTATACTTCTGTAAGAGATGGCAGTTATCTGTCATGTGCTTCCCTCCGATCTGACAAATTGTGCACCATAATAAAGGTGTCGCGTTGGTTCCTACTTCCGCCATTGGCCTTAGTGGCATCGGTCCTCCTCCTGCCAAATAGTTTGCGAATACTAGACAATGGTCCTTGTCATGTCCCTCACCCTTACATTTTACACACCACACTTCTTCGCACACTTCTAGGTGAGCTATCTTGTCTTGTTTTATACTCTGCATTTCCAAACACAAGTTCTGCAGCTATGCCTAGATCTGTTGGACTCCTAGGTTTGTATCCTACATCGAAGTCTCATGTAACCTCATCGTGGTTTTCAGGGCCTTGGCTTGGGTAGTGAGCTTTTATTGTGTCAGTGTGTTCTGTAGGTGCAGCATTAACGAGGCTACAAACCATGCGAGGTGTTGCCCATTTGTCAGTGCCATATTTGCTTCACGAATCTTACACTTCAATTTCTGATCTCAGTCCCGCGTAGTTTCGCTTGGCAACATCTTTATCTCCTTGAATCCAATAACTAAATCGGCCTCTGACTTTAGCCTGCTAAATTCCTTGACCAATGCGGCTTGGATAACCCCTGTCCCCACATTCGGATTATCACTAGAATGCTTGATGTACCAAGTTAGCACGCAATCCTACAAAGAATTGAGGAACGTTGCCTTCTTTATATTATCATCCGTTACCCCCTGCTCTTCCCATACAACCTTTACTACAAACCAAAACTGATCTGGGTCTTCATTCCCTACTCCCATGATTACTGGCAATTTTATCGCATTCACTATATAGCTTCGCGGGGTTTGTAGAGGTTGTGTGGGTGAAGAGGGGGTTGAAGATGGCGAGATTGGTAGTGGTGTAGGTGTGAATGGTGAGCATGGAATGCGCTGCATTATCAAATTGATCACATTTCTTGGCGAGACCTTCAAGAGCTCTTCCTCGTTCTCTCGCAGTGGTGAAATCAAGGGGTTGGTTTCTAGATCTATGCTACCTTCGTCTCTGTCGATACTTTTGTTTTGCGTAACCCCAAACATCAATTTATTTGCATGACCTGATTTTCACTCAATAACATTTTAATCCAAGTTTTCAAAGATTTAATGTACTTACTGCACAGTCCCTTGAGAAAGCATCGCTCTATCTTGCTATAGCTAACCAATGTGTTTACCGCAAACTCAGTGATAAATCCCCGAATAATTTAGTTGATCCAGTGATCCATAGTGCACGTGATCTTGTTTTCTGGTGCTTCCAATCTGTGCGCCAATTCTGGGGTCCACACAATCGGTTTCTCAAGTCTGCACCTTCCTTGACTGTCTGCTAGCTTCGCGATCCACTCATACAACTCAATTGGGAAGGATGAAAAGAATATTTTGTGGATCTCTATATACAAATAGTGATCTAGCCACTTTTCCTTTGACAATCACGAATTTATGTTTTCCGGCGTTGCAAACTCCTGAATCTTCTGATCCAACCATTTCTCAATTTCTTTGTTTGTTGGGTTCCAACGATCTGACATCAGGCATCTCTTATGAGGATCCCAGTCTCGACAACGGAACCATTGTTGGCTTGTTGGGGCCTGACCAAGGTTTAGAGTTAAATAGCCAAACAAATCTTAGTACTACTGGCCTTTTCGGCAACAATCCATGACGCGCGTACTAAGGTCACACCGGATGTAGTATGGGAGGGTGCTAGAACCAAGTTTCTGCACCCTGGAGATGTCTGATGCGTTCGTGGTTCGACCCTACATGCACGTCGCTACGCGCCCTTATTTGTACCTTGCAGCCTAATATGTTGCCTTCGTGAAGCCCTACTCGAGGGCAGAATATTCTTATTACTCAATTTCTTTCTAGTATTCCACCATTAGTTGTTTAACTTAGCTTAATTACAAGTGTAACATTTACTTAGCAATATCAATCATTCATACAAGTGCATGTAGTAAATAAACCATACAACTGGAAATGATATCAAAAAAGTGATAACTCAATAGTAGATTCACAAAATTATACCAAAACTTCTCTTTATTATATCTTTCCTTAGTTATATACTTTGACTCCACCCTGCGCACTCAGTTGCAGGGGTCCACGCACTCAGCTGCAGACTACTAGGCCTCTGGGTACTCAACTGCAGAGCCTTCCTCTACTCTACAATTAAGAAAAACACTTACACACTTAGACTTTACCTTTATATATTCATCATCCAAACATATCATCTCTTCATTAATGTCCTTTACAACTTAGAGCCTTGCTTTATTTATACATTTCCATGGTCCGCGGACCATGGGTAGGCCAACATTACATTACAAAACCTAGGGTGGACAACCCTATGACTCTAACCTACTTTTGTGCCCCGTACCCATGATTTTCAGAGCTTTACGACAAACTTTGGTCAAAATGTGGGCTTTAAGCCCCAAAACATGCCTTGAGGGGGGGGTATTCCATGCCCAATAGTATATCCCGCGAACATTGCGGTGATACTAAACTTGGAAGTGCCAAAGAGTGTGAAACAGTTGCGTGCTACCCTAGGAGATACATCATATTACAGAAAGTTTATCAAAGGCTATGTTGAGATCATCGCGCCTATGAAGAAGTTTTTGAAGAAGTATGTCACATTTTGCAAGAACAAGGACTGTAAGAAGAGCTTGGACGTATTGAAAGAAAATATGGTCATTGCGTTGATCCTAGTCTTCCCAGATTGGAAGAAGGAGATTCATGTACATGTTGATGCATCATGTATAGTGCTAGGAGTAGTACTGACACAGGCTGGCGGAAGAAAGTTGGACCATCCTATAGCGTTCACAAGTAGAAGGTTATCTGAGTCAGAGAAGAATTATTCCACCACAGAGCATGAATCATTAGCCATGTTATATGCGCTCCAGAAATTTAGACACTACTTGTTGGCTAGCCATTTTAAGATGTATACAGACCACTCCATGCTCAAATATGTGATCGATAAGCTTGTGCGAGGAGAGAGAATCTATAGGTGGTGGTTATTGTTCTAGGAGTATGGTTTTGAAGTTATTGTAAACCCTAGACAACTGAACGCGGGACTAGACCATCTGTCGCGCATGGAAACAGGGAAGAACCCACTAATTTGGAGGAGGGACTGCCCAACACATAGCTATTTGCAGTGCGCATTGTGGATAGTCATTTTGAGGATATAATACACTCCTAACGATAGGAAATTCCCCGAAGGATACACCATCCAACGAAATAAGGAGTTAGTGGTGCATGTGGCAGATTTTTTTGTCATTTCTAGGAATCTATATAAAATGGGGTCTGATGAGATATTGCAATGATATGCACCAGGGTTTGAAAGGAGAAGCATCCTCACAGACACTCTTGGGGGTGCCATGGGAGGACATTATGCAGGGAGAGAAATGGCAGAGAAGATTCTATGCGCAGCGCTGTGGTGGCCAACCCTCCATTAGGATTGAAAAGCTTACTCCAAAGTGTGTGATGTGTCTCAAAGGATTGGAAGGCCATCGTGGAGGGATTAGATGCCTTTGAATCTACAGGTGACATTATAACCCTTTCAGAAATGGGTGATAGATTTTGTGGGACACATTCAACCCCAAGGAAAGACGGGAGCAAGGTACATTATCACTGCGATGGAGTATTCGACTCGATGGGCAGAGGCACAGCCTATGAAGGAGTGCACAGGCACGACTGCTGCGAAGTTCCTCTTTGAGTATATACTGACACGATTTGGGTGTCCAAATATTTTGATGAGTGACTGTGCTACGCACTTTCTAAATGAGACGATCAGCATGATAATGGAGGAATTTCAGGTATATCACCAAAAGAGCACACCTTATCACCCGTAGGCTAACGGGCTGGTGGAAGCATTCAATAAAGTGCTAGAGAACGCGCTAACCAAGGTTTGTAATGCTCAGCAGAGTGATTGGGACCTACGCATACCTGTGGTATTATGGGCCTATCGGATGACATGCAATAAGGTGACTGGACAAACACCCTTTAGGCTTGTCTATGGTGTTGAGGTAGTAATGCCCATGGAATACATTGTGCCTTGTCTGCACATAATGTAACTCATGGGTATGACGCATTTTAGAACCCTGGAAGAAAGGCTCACATAGCTAGCTGAGCTTGAGGAAGAGAGATTTCTATTGAAAATGCAACAAGATGATGGAACTTAGTGGAAAGGAGTCGCCTTCACTAAGTGGTCCCACAGGGTATTTTTAGTGCAAAGTCTATTTTTAGACTATGTCTAGTTTTAGACATATGGATCATGGTCTATGAGTTGCAGGATGTTGTTTATGGATGATTGGTCATGTTGGGAAAAATAGATGGACTTCTATTTTTGGTTCACAGCAGAGTGATCAGAGTTTATTTTTAGACTGCCAGGCTAAAAATAGAAACAATCAAATATTATTAGCCCTTAGTAATATTTGGACTCTAAACATTATCTTATTCTCTTGGAGCACTTCAGTTCGAGCTACGGATGTGGCACATGCAGCTATTGCATGGAGGACTTCAGTTAGAACTCATGCATGTGAGTTCTGTGGAGTTGATGGAGTTGTGTTCAGTTTGACTTGGTTGAACTAGTTGTATTTAGTCTAACTGCAGAATACACTAGTGATGAGTTGTGTGAATTAATTATTAATTAATTCACTAATTATTAACTCATAAAGCAACTAAAGAATACATCAGTTAACTCAGTGCATGGATAGTTCAACAGAGGCAGGTGTTAGAGGTAAGTGAAAGGGTGAGTTGTGACTATCAGTTGTGCATGAGATTTTGCACATGCATGGGATTGAGTTATGCCAATGAGGACTGCTTAGTGTGGGCCAATATCAAGGAAATTGTAGCCTATGATCACGTGATTTCTAGTGTGAGTGATTTTCACAAGGTAAATAGGAGTTTGGATAAGCCATTCATCATTCATTCTCTTGCAGGGTTGAGCAGAGGCAGGCAAAGCAGCGGAGGAGATTTGAACCTATGACTTGTTCAGATCTGAGCTAGTTTTGTGTGTAACAGGTGGAGATAGTGCTAGATACTTGTGAGGAGTATTGTACTATGTAATGTTACATGTTCTCAATAATTAATATACAGATAGTGTGGGGTTTTCAGCTGTAAGCTTTCCCTGGGATACATTGTGTTAATGTGTGCATGCGATTGATGTTTCATTGTTTTTAATGCTGCTAAATTGATGATCAACATAGAGGAGGTTATGTATTATGCATGTATTCCACAATAGTGTATAATTGGGATAATCTCTGTGAATAAGTGTTTATTATTCAAAATTTCTACATGGTATTAGAGCTAGATTTGTAGAGAATTTGCAGGAAATTTCTATATGGTATCGGAGCTGGTTGATTTGTAGAAAAAGTTCTTCAGGATATCAAAGCGAGGATTGATCATTAGATCTATTATTCAGAAAGTGTTTACATTTTATTTCTTTAGGCAGAGTCTATAATCAGGCCAGGTAGCTTCTGGATTCATCCTTCTTTTGGAAGATGAGATATCCGGTGAATGCCCATACAGTCGATCTCTGTACAAGAAATACTTTGTTCTCATGAATTTTAGATCAGAAGCGGTTGAGTTTGGAGCTAGTGGAATTCAAATTTGCAGCAATGTTTTCTTGGTGTCAACATTGCAATGTCTTTCAACGGATTGCGGTTGGAGTATGCTCTTGAGGGCAGATCGAACTATATTGCATGGAAGGACAGGATGGAGGTGGTATTAGATGATAATGGGTTGAAGGATTTCATAGAGGCTGAGGTCCCAAAACCTACTGATGCTGCTGAAGTTGTGGTTTGGCAAAATAAGATAGCAAAGTGTCAAAGGATTCTGTTGGAGGGCGTGAAGGATCACATTGTGTCCAGCCTGCATGGAAAGGCTTATCCATACTTGATTTGGAAAGCATTGATAGATCTATTCCAAAGCAAGAACGATCAAAGGAAGCTGGCTCTCAAGGATAAACTCAGAAACATTAAGTGTGAGAATGGAGACAGTATGCCCCAGTATCTCATGAAGTTCACCCAGTGCCGGGATGAGCTAGGAAGTGTGGGGGTGACTGTTGATGATGAGGACTTGGTGAGCTTGGCTCTCCTTGGTCTTCCGAAGAGTTGGCATTCCTATCAGGACTCTGTCAATGGTCGTGAGAAATTGCCAAGATGGGAGAGACTTTGGTCGGATCTTGTACAAGAGGAGATCAGACGGAGCACCAGAGACAGTTCTTCATCCATACATGATGAGGAGAATTGTTCCTTAGCAAGTAAGGTGAAGAAGGGGAAGGAGAAGGGTTCTCTTTTCAAATCTAGTTCTTCCAATGATGGGAAGAAGGTTGAAAAGTCGAAGATGAGATGCTTTTGTTGTCATGAGTTGGGCCATTATGCTACTAATTGCCCAAAGAAGAAGTCCAAGAAGGGATTCGGGGAAGGATCTGAAGGTGAGGCACTTGCTTCACAGTTTGAGTTGGAATTCACACTCTTCACATGCATGGTTTCATCCATGGTGGGAAGTGGTTGGTTTCTCGATAGTGGAGCTTATTTCCACATGACCAATGACAAGAGTTTGTTCAGTACTTCGGAGGAGAAAGATCTCCAGATACTCATAGCGATGGGTAATGATGAGAAGTATAGTGTCTCAGGTGTAGGCACGGTTATTTTTCAGAGGGAGCATGGAGCTCACCTGACCTTGACCGATGTCAAGTATGTACCAGGACTGAAGAGAAACTTGGTGTCGATCGCGATGCTGGAAGACAGAGGTTATGATGTAGTCTTCAGTAAGGGAAAGGTTTTCCTTAGACACATCATCACTAGACAGGTGAAGAAGATTGGTTCACGGGTCAAGAACCTGTATGCTCTTGAGTTTCAAGATGCATGCAAAGCCTTGAGCAGCAAGGGAACTGATGGAGACTTGGTGGTTGAGAGGGAGCGTATATTATCTTTCAACATGCAGAGCCAGAAGAAGTCTCAGACGATTGTGGAGGAGCCACGATTGGTGCAACAATTTCAGGAGGTTGTGGAGCAGCCACAACAAGGGAAGATGAGAGGAGATCAAGTAGAGACATCTACTCATGCAGATACCTCCAGTAGGGGGAAAATTCGAGCCAGGTGGGCTGAGGGATCCCATGCAGCCATACCTCCAGGTAGGAGGTGGGGTGATGTGGATTGATCGTCCCAAGGAGGAGGGGCAAGATCCTTAAGGTACGTGACCTCTTGGATGAGACCTTGCTATGGGAGCCCCGATGTGGAGTAGTAGGAGCTGACTGATTGGGTAGAGACAGATATGGATGGTGTGGCAGAGATAGTGACAGTGCAGGGAATCCTAGGATAGCGCATAGATATCAGGTTGCAGCAATGCAAGAGGCACAAGTGTTTTGCATTGTGCTAGGTGGCACAGAGAAGTGTGCAATGGTGCGAGCTGCATGGATATCTTGCAGTATCGTAGATGTCAGAGAGGGAGTACTTGTCAGCAACAGGTAGAACTTCAGCATTAGAGTATGTTCCTAGCCCAACAGAGTGGTCAGTTGGGAGTGTTTTTGTTCCAAGTGTTGGTGGAGCAAGTGGACCGGGCAAATGTGTTGCACGTAGAAAATTCTAGAGTTGCAGGATAGGGGTTGTTGATAATCCATATCTTGTTGAGGGGGAGTGTTGAAAATGCAACAAGATGATGGAGCTTAGAGGAAAGGAGTCACCTTCACTAAGTGGTCCCGCAGGGTATTTTTGGCGCAAAGTCTATTTTTAGACTATGTCTTTTTTTAGACATATGGATCATGGTCTATGAGTTGCAGAATGTTGTTTATGGATGATTGGCCATGTTGGGAAAAATAGATGTACTTCTATTTTTGGTTCACAGCGGAGTGATCAGAGTCTATTTTTAGACTGCCAGGCTAAAAATAGAAACAGTCAAATATTATTAGCCCTTAGTAATATTTGGACTCCAAACATTCTCTTATTCTCTTGGAGCACTTCAGTTCGAGGTATGGATGTGGCACATGCAGCTGACAGAAGGAATCACGTGGTTTCTTATGTGTCAGTTGAGCTATTGCATGGAGGACTTCAGTTAGAACTCATGCATGTGAGTCCTATGGAGTTGGATGTCGAGTTGATGGAGTTGTGTTCAGTTTGACTTGGTTGAACTAGTTGTATTTAGTCTAACTGCAAAATACACTAGTGATGAGTTGTGTGAATTAATTATTAATTAATTCACTAATTATCAACTCATAAAGCAACTAAAGAATACATCAGTTAACTCAGTGCATGGACAGTTCAACAGAGACAGGTGTTAGAGGTAAGTGAAAGGGTGAGTTGTGACTATCAGTTGTGAATGAGATTTTTCACATGCATGGGATTGAGTTATGCCAATGAGGACTACGCAGTGTGGGCCAATATCAAGGCAATTGTAGCCTGTGCTCACGTGATTTCTAGTGTGAGTGATTTTCACAAGGTAAATAGGAGTTTGGATCAGCCATTCATCATTCATTCTCTTGCAGGGTTGAGCAGTGGAGGTAGGCAAAGCAGCAGAGGAGATTTGAACCTGTGACTTGTTCGAATCTGAGCTAGTTTTGTGTGTAACAGGTGGAGATAGTTGTGGAGCTATAAAAAGGGTCTCTTTCAGGTCTAATTACCTCACATTAGTTGTCAATCTAGGAACGTTTTGTTATTTCAAAGAGTGTCTCAGTCTGAGGCTATCATTTGCCAGAGTGATGCTAGTAGTATAGTGTTCAGAAATACAAGAGTAAACGGATGCTTGTTTACAACAAACCACTTCAAAAGATTAAACTACACATTCAGAAAGCTAAGCAATTTATCAGTCAAGGGTTCAGTAGCAGTAACTCATCCCTTTGTAAACTGATGGGACTAAGGTAAATCAGAGAACAGATTGTGGATCTGGGAGCTAGGAAGTAAATGTCAGTTCTCACTATAGCCCTGGATCATTCTTCACACCAAAATAACAAAGGACGGGAAATGGAATGGTAGATAAGAAATGGAGCAGTGAAATAAGAAATAGAACATCAAATCTGAAATGGAAGAACAAATCTGAAATAGAACAACAAATCTGAAACTGTAATAGCAACTAAGTCTAGCAAGCAGTAACACCTTATGCTACAAGATCAAATGCACGAATTGTGATCTACAGGAATCAAATGGAAATCCTTCACTCTAAAGGACGAATTGAACAATACACCAAAATGGAACAGCTCTGATTAATGATGAATTATAGAACAACACTTCAAAACCATATATGCACACGACACACCTTAATAGTAACCCAACCTTAGTAAACCAATTATCACTCTCAGCTATAAAAGATTACGACTGCGTTTCAGAATGGAACAACAATGTATATAGATCCAACAATCGCAAAGAACATAATCGCTAATATGAATTCCGTAATAAGTGCACATCATGGAGGCTCTGTAATTAAATAGCAACAATATTCTGTAAAGACTGACAGTATTATATCAACACTTAGAAGAACAGTGATACGTTGCAGAATCAATGCAATAGTTCTGTCTCAGTAAAGTAAACATAACAGAGCATGTGATGTAAACTAACAAAACACATCAGATTACCAAATAACGCTGATAAGAAAACCATGCATAAACCAAACATAATATACAAGAGCAAGTGTCCTCTAGGGCTGGGCCCTTAGCCTCCAGGGGTACACTGCTTGAAGTTATTCCAAACTCAGAGATGAAATAACAACCAAGTTTGTATTAACACATAAAGCAAAATTACAATAGATCAGTTCTTAACAAGACTCGATGATCAAAGTTTTGATCTTAAAGGAAATTACATAAAACATAACCAACCACCTGAGCTAACAGTGCTGCCCCTTTTATAAGGGTGAAAGCAGAGATATCTAAGTGCAGAAATAGATAAAACAGCGATCCCTCAGGATCAAGGATTCTGAGGGATTCGCCGAACCGTTAGTCCTCAGTCATCTCTTTCCTTTCCTACGCTAAGCCGATATCTCCACTTCCTTTCCAGGGCTGATTTTCTTTGATTTGCTTTGCCTTGTTTGCATAGGGTCTCCCGTCAAAGGGACATCGGTTAACCCGTCCTTGTCCTTTCCTTTGGAACGACAACTTCTCGTTTTTCCTCCTTCCTGCATAAGGAAATGAAATTGTCAGTGTTTTTGTCTTGCATATTAATCTCACATGTTTTATTACAATTCCTTATCGTTTTCGGAGTTCATGATGCAAAAAGGTTTGTAAGTTCTAATGAAAAGATGCTGAAATAATTACCAAAAACATACCTTCTTTAGTACTCCACAATAGTGTTGGATACTTGTGAGGAGTATTGTACTATGTAATGTTACATGTTCTCAATCATTAATATACAGATAGTGTGGGGTTTTCAGCCGTAAGCTTTCCCCAGGATACATATTGTGTTAATGTGTGCATGCGATTGATGTTTCATTGTTTTTGATGCTGCTAAATTGATGATCAACGTAGAGGAGGTTATGTATTATGCATGTGTATTCTGAAATAGTGTATAATTGGGATAATCTCTGTGAATAAGTGTTTATTATTTAAAATTTCTACAATTTCTAGCCAGATTTCACCAACATGTCCAAAAGCAGCATGAAAAATCATGTCATGATCGAAACATTAAGTTACGCACCTTTAAGGTAAATGACCTGGTCTTGTTATATGACAGCAAATTTGATAAATTTTCAGGGAAGTTCAAGATGCACTGGTTAGGGCCCTATGTCACTAAGGATATTACTGATGGAGGAGTGGTTGAGTTGGTTAAATTGAATGGAGAACCCTTCCCAAGAGAGGTGAATGGAAGTCGCTTGAAGCCATACACCGGTGGTCCATCCATGTGACTACATGAAGGTAGTACAGTCTTAGCGCTCCAGGTAGCTAAAAGGAGGCGTGGGACTATAAAATACACTGCCGAGGTTGGGGAGCTATGTGATTGGACGATTTTGAGAAGAAGGGAAGTGTCACAGGGTTCGCGGTAGTGTGAAGGGTGTTGCGCTACCCAAGGAGAAATTGCACAGGTTGGCCAAAAAGTGACCACTAAGGTGACTGTTCATGGTTTGATGGTATAAATGCAGCCAAATGGAGTGGGCGAGAGACATTTAAGATGAAATTTCTGGATCAAATACTTGAAGATCCACCACCAATCTAGCATTAATGAGCCAAACTTGTGGGGATTGGTTGGATTTCAATTCAAAATGCCCTATAAAGTTCAAGTGGTTGTCCAGCAAAAAAAACTTGGAATTTTGACAATTGAGTTGTTGAGCTCTCAGGCGCACATGAATCATGAGCACTATGAACTTCTAATAGCCATTTTATTCATTGAGACATTGCCGAAGGAGACATAAGTGTTCTTGCAGAACATTATGTCGACACCTGCCACAACTATAGATACTAAAGCAAAGGAGTCAATGTTGGAAATGGAGATATAGGCAGAAGTAGTTGCGCCAGATGTTGCTAAAGTATTAGTTGAAGTCCCTAAAATTCCAAGAACACCTAGTCCAAAGCCCAACCCAACCAAGGAAAGTGTGAGGGATAAGAAGTGCAAGCAGCCTGCAATACCAATGTGCACATCATCAAGAAGAAACCCACTGAAGCATACCGCACAAGAGAAGTGCAAAGACATCAATTTGGAGACGGAGGAGGAAGAAATTGAGGACATCTTGATGGAGGAGGAGGATGTTGGAGTAGATGTGGAGGAGGTTGAAGCCCAAGGTATTGAACCTATCACTCAGTTGCCTGAGTATGTCCCTCCCCACAACGGCAACAAAAAGGTGCCGAAAGACATCGATGAGAGCAAGACCCACTTGTAAACCCCTCTGCTGCCAGATGAGATTGATTATGAAGGACCGTGCTTAGCACTAGTGCTGATACTTAAAATTAAGGACTGGGACTTGGTTGAGCACGAGAAGCTCCCACACCTGACAACTGAGTAGCTAATGCATTGAGTCATCGATACAAACACCGGAATGACCACATTGGAGACATGGAGGTGGCTTAGAGGAGTCAGAAAGGTAGGGTTTCTCAACCTCCTTTGGGTTCCGCACTACAACCGCACCCTGGTTATAGTATTGGTCATCAAGGAGTTGCTATGCTTGGTGCATGATGGGTTTCTGTGGCTGAAGGAGCCAATACCCATCACTGATAGGTTGATCCACATGATCACATGATTGTGTTACACAGGAGAGAATTCAACCATGATATTTGGCAGAAAAGGTGGTGAGAAGACCCTCATAGAGGCCATGAAAGAGAAGTTCAAGTTGGTAAAGAAGTCACGTGTATATGCCATATCTAGCATCTGCGACCTTGCTGGAAAGGTAGCTATGCAATTTTTAGCAGGGAAGGTGATGAGGAAGGGTTGCGCTGATGAGGTGCTCACCCCTGTCATCGCGCTAGAAGCCTAGTGTCCCAAAGGAATCCAATTTAACTGGTCAAACTACCTTCACGAAGAGTTCCTAGAAAACTGTCGTGAAGCACAGGAGCTCAGCAAGACATTCCACTACGTGTGGCTCTTGCTGTCAATTATGTTGGTAGCATGGGAGCTGCCAAAGGATAGTCAATTCCCTTAAGTCGTGCCAGACCTACCAAAATCATAGAAGTATGCTTCACAGTGGGTGACCAAGGATGCACAATGAATCAAGGACAACAAGGCCTTCTAGATCTTGATGGAGATGAACATATGCATGGCCATCAATCATAAATCGCGATTATTACCTACGGTGTACGGAAACCTACAAGGTTATGCAGAGTTTAAAGCCAACTTTCACCATGTGTTCATCAGGGCATGAAAGGACCCTCTGCAGAAATGGTATGACTTGCCTTACCTAGAAATGGATGATGCCATTGATGTAGTACTTGATCAAAGATCGGTAGAGTGGTGTGCTACAACACACTTGGAGGTGGGAGGGAGAAAGTTCGCAGAGAAAGAAGGAGGAGGCGAAGCTAAGGATTATGCAGTTGGTCGAAAAGAGAAAGAAGGAGGCCACTGACAAGGCCAAGGCAGAGCATGATGCTGCAAAACAAACAATGAAGCAGAGAGGTGGAATAGAGTGAGGCACTGACAAAGTCGTAAGGTCACCTTCGCCCAAGACAGAGGAGGAGATGGACGAGCAGATAGAACAACATGACGCAGACCGACAAGTGACATCTGCCTACATCAAACATCCAACGAAGCAGGATAAAGGAGGGTCTTGGAGGAGATCAAAAGCTACTAAAACATCACTGGACCTAATCATGCTATAAGAGGGTGACCTGTATGACATCAATGACACGGTGTAGGATATCACCATGGAGGCCCTACATTAATTTAAGCAGCAACAAAAAATAATATTGGGGGCTATCCGGATAGGTTTGAAGGAGCTGCAGGCCTACACATCACAAGCTAGCATAGTGTCTACCAACCTTGCTATCGACACTTCAGAAGTTGCCGAGCGGATGCACACAAAGGCCTCCCGCATGATAGTGCCACCTGATGCAGAACTAACCATGGAGAACGAAGCTGATAGGCCCACTATTAGCACCCTAAAAAGAGTAGTGTTGAATCTGGCAGTGCTCGCTAGTGGAGCGCTCCACCTCTTGTAGGATTGAGTGATTGCAGAACTGAGGGCTCTTGAGGACCATGCCCTTCAGGTCATCAATGAGCAGCAGATCAACAATGAGGAGATGGCACTATAGTGAGACTTTGCCATCGCTGTTGTAATCGAGGTGACCAATCAGAACAAGCGTATTATGCAGGTCATCAAGGAGGCATGTCGAATGGTCCCAGAGTTTACCATTCCTCCAGAGGAACCAGTCAAGGTGCCTGTCACCACACTGGCTATAGGGGTGAATGACACTCGTACTAAGATGGCGAAAGTTCAGTTGGAGTTGAACCTGTAGATCACACAGTGAAAGTTGAAGGCCTAGACTACAACTGCACCAGAAGCAAAGGAGCAGTGGACGACTACTGTCACAGAAGCGATAACGACGATGGACAGTGCAGTAGTAGACTGCACGCAACTTTTTGAGCAGTTGTTTGAGGTCCTGACAAGCTTGTAGGAGGACGCTAATGTACAACGACTAGAGGTAGAAGTGTGTGAGGTACAATAGTGTTATGATGAGGTCGAGGGAACAATGTGAACTGTCACACTGACACAAGGATTAGCAAAGCTACAGAAGGCCAAGCACCTAAAAGAACAGGTGGATGCAGCGATGCACAAGGATGCAGTGCTGAAGGCACAACTGAAGCCCTAGCTGGATGAGGCTTACATGGTGAACGACTCTATTGAAGGAAATCTTCCGACTTTGCAAGCAACTCAATAAAAGATTTAGGCTAATAGTTCAAGTGCAGTGACCGAGCAGATGATTGAAAACGAAAAGCATGTAGCTGCATAGTGCACTATTGAGGTTGCAGTCACATGAGTCGAACTAGAAGGTCTTAACACTATGGTCTCCACACATGCTAAGTGACTCAAGGTCGAGTCACGATGTTTTTGTTGGGGGCCTATTGGGAATGAGATCCCACAAGGACAGTTTTGGGCTAAAAGCCCATATTTTGGGTTGAATTTTGTAGTAAAGTTGTAAAGTCTTCGCATTTTGTGGTTGCTGAGTGTGAAGGTGTCATGAGTCATAAAGGGTTTTCTGCCCTTATTTTTGTAAAGTAAATTCAGCTGTAAAAGATCTACCCATGGTCTTCTCACCATGGGATTATATAAAAGGAGTTAAGTAAGAAATCTCTAGGGAGTAATCAATAATTTTGAAGAGTTAGATAGTCATGGCCTTGAAGTAAGAAGTCCATGTTTCAGGTCATAGCATAGGTAGAGGCTCTACAGTTGAGTGGGTAGAGGCCTAGGGTGGAAGTCCGCAGCTAAGCGTGCGGACCCCTTCAACTATGTGCACAAGGCGGATAGAGTTTGTAATGATCTAAAGATATCAATAAAGAGAATGATTATATGAATTCAGTGTCTTTGTTTCATGTTAATGCATCTTGACATGTTATGTATGAATTTCATTTCTAATGGTTATATGATGCACGAATGTATGTAACTACATTGCTTAAGTGAACGCAAGTAAGAACATCTATTTACACAGTGCTAACTATGATTCCTTAATAAGATAAGTAAGATAATTAAACTAGTTTGGGGATTTGCACAGTACGCTGCCCTAGCAACACAAAAGTACCTAAGTTGTAGGTTAGGGCTATGTGAAGGTCAATCATACCTTTTCGCAGCGGTACTGAAGGGAAGAATAAAGGGCTAGTCTGGCATGCCCTAGAACTAAGTGACCTGTGCAAAACTAGGAATAGAAGGAATAAACCAACATCACGACCATATCAGGGTGTAGAAACTTGGTTCCAGCATCACCCGATACTACTTCGGGTGAGATTTTGGTCTGCGCTATGTGGAATGATGCTGAAAGGGCCAATGGTGTAGGGATTTGTCTGGCTAACTAATGTTGAACCTGGGTCAGGCCCCACCAAGCCAACAATTTTTCCAACCAAGGCTATGGAACTAGTAACTCAACCCAATCTATTACAGGTCTCCAGAGCATTTGACCAACCAAGGCTCCAGGAACTATTATCTCAACCCAATCTAAGGGAACATGAGAACCAACCAAAGACAAACAATGAAAGTAAACCCATAATCATCATGGTTATCCAGTAGATAGAAAGGCTAGGAAATCCACTGTCAATACATGCAATGCTTGATGCTACTGATATATCACAACCAAGAAACCACATGCATATTCCATATATACCAAAACTGGTGAAGGAAACATACATGCAACTTGATACCTGTAAGAAAATCTGATGTAGTTTCTGATCCCGATGCTCTCTCAAGATTTCATGATCTTTCTTTTCCATCTTTTTCCAAAAATCGAAGTATGCCACACCCTCCAAGAGTGCTCCAAGAAAAATCTAAGTCTCCAAGAGTATGAGAGAGAGAGAGAGAGAGAATATAAGAGAGCTCAAACACTAAGCTCACAAAAAGTTACCAAATAATCCTCATAATCCCTTTTATGAGTGAGGCCTATATTTCGTTCACATTACATTATTTTCCCTCATTTTCCTCCTCACATGCAACTTGTGGCCTTTCACCTCCCTTTTCTCCTAATTTCCATTATTTTCATAAATAAATGTGCCAAAATGCCAATTTTCATCTTCAAAGACTTATCCATTGCCTTTTCCAATTTCCTTAGCCATAAAAAATCGCAAGTGATCCCCATCATAAGGATTTTTCCCAACATTCAGGTCAGAATAAGTGTGTCGTCATCCACGGTTATTTTTTTTAACTTTTATTACATGGAATTTTCGTTATGGCTAGTACAGAAGCCTCCCCCATCGGGAAAACTGTCCTCCATGCTCAAAAGCACCTATAAGCACAATACTACTATAAGAAAAAAATATTGTCGATGGATATTTATAACATAGCTCAATGCAGTATTTACAATGATCATAATACTGAAAGAAAACCAAGATAACAACATAATAACATGACATCATAACAACATACTACACAATGGAGCTTTATAACATAGATCATGGTGGTATTTACATCCATATACATATGCATATCAACCAACATCATCAAAACATATACCAAAACACCAAAGAATATACCAAACACCAAAATAATGCCAAAACACCAAGCCAAAACTACATTGCATCAACCAACAAATAAGGAAGGATACAGAACTTGCATCTGATCCGTTATCTCCCATGTAGCATAATTGGGCCCAAATTTCTTCCATTCCAGCTTAAATTGCTCGATTGATTGATTACAGGGCATGAACACCTTTTTCCACAATATACGCTGAGGCTTTGGTTGGAATTCTCCATCTGGTTCCACCTGTAATACAAACTGCTCAATCACATCATCAACATTCTTAACATACTTCTTAAGAAATGACACATAGAAAACATCATGGACTTTCACTGTCATAGGCAATGCAAGTTGATAAGCTACTAGATCAATCCTCTCAATGATATCAAAGGGTCCATAAAACTGTGATGTCAAGCTGGCACATGATCCAACCCACAAGGAGATCTTCCTTAGTTTGATGCATAAGTACACTTGTTCCCCAACTTGGAAATCCTTAAATAACTTGTTACTATATTCATAACTATTCAACCTATACTATGTTGCCTTCAGATTCTTCTTAATTACTTGCATTTCATATTCCATGTCTACTAACCTATATGGTCCAATCAATACCTTGTTAATCGGATCACTCCAACTAATAGCAGTGTCACAACTTCGCCCATATAATGCCTCAAAATGACTCATCCTCAATGACTCCCCACAATCATTTTTGAATGCCAAATCTACCAAAGGAAGATACTCATCACACTTATGTTGCTAAGGCATCAAATACATCCTCAACATGTCCTCCAGTGTCATGTTCACCCTCTCTGTATGTCCATCTGTCTAAGGATGATAAGCTCTGTTGAAGGCCAAATTTGTGCCCAAACCTGCAGATAACTTCTTCCAAAGCATGGAAGTGAACTTTTCATCCCTGTCTGACACAGTCTTCTTCAGAATATCATGCAACCTGACCACATCTCTTATGAATACCTGTGCTACATTGCTAGTTGAGAATATAGACTTAACTGGAATAAAGTGTGTAACCTTTTTCAATCTGTCCACAATGCCCATAAAACAATGATGTTGTCTCACTGTCTTTGCGACCGTGTGAGGAAGTCCATGGAAATTACCTCCCATTTCCACACCAGAATCACATTTGGCTATAGCATTCCACCAGGATTCTTACATTTTTCTTTCTCTAGCTAATAATCAAAACCTGTAGCGATGAACTCTACTACATCTCTCTTCAAATTTGGCCAATAATAAAATTTCTTCATTGCAGTTAATGTGTTTTGATAACGTGGGTGATCTAAATAAGGTTTCACATGAAACTCCCTCAATATCACCTTCTTGAGGTCACTGTTATCTGGTACATATATCATGTCTTGGAACCTCACCAACCCCATCTGTTGTAAGACAATATTCTAGACCCTATACACCTACACTTGTACCTATTCCTATAGCACTACCATCACCTGTACCTGTACGTGTGCTCTGTTGTAACCTATGCATAATATCCATATATCTAATGTCTTACTGAATCTACAAGATCTTGTCCTTTAAGTGTATCCCATAGGAGTTATTAGCTGCCAAGTGATTTACCTGTACCCGTTTGCTGAGAGCATCTGCCACCCTACTCTCTTTACTTTTGATGTACCTGATGTCACAGTCAAACTCGCTTATTGTGGGAACCCATATAGCCTGCCTGGCATTCAAATTCGGCTGGTCAAATGAATAGCTCAACCCAATGTGATCACTCATACGTACAAATCTCCCACCAAGAAGATAATGTCTCCACATCTTCAATGCATGTATGATTGTTTCTGACTCCAAATCATATTTTGGGTAGTTTTTCTCATGCTCGTTTAGCTTTCATTACTCAACCCATACCACTTGTCCATCCTACATAAGGACTCGACCAAGCCCTCTCTTACACATAATTGTGCAAACCAGAAACTGTTTTTCTGGTTCTGTAATCTGTAGCACTGATGCATGTGTGAACAACTACTTGAATGGCTCAAAGCTAGCCTCACACTCTTCAGTCCATTCAAAATTCTTACCTTTCCTTTGTAATGATGTGATATGATAAGAAATATTTGAGAATTTCCTGACAAACCTCCTATAGTAGCCTGCCAAACCCAAGAAAGATCTCACCTCATCCACACTCTTAGGATATACCCACTCTATGATGGCCCTTATCTTCTACGGATCTACTATAATGCCCTCCTTGGAGACATCATGCCATAAGTAGTGTACCTCAGTTTGAAATAAACTACACTTGCTAAGATTAGCATACAATTGATTCTCTCTCAACAACCTCAACACTGATGCTAAATCCTCAACATGCTCTTCCTTATTTTTACAATATACCAGTATATCATCAATGAACACAATAACAAACTTATCCACATATCGATGTAACACACTATTCATAAAAAATATAAATGTAGCTAGAGAATTAGTTAAGTTAAATGGAATAAAAACAAACTCATAATGCCCATACCTCGTCCTTAACGTAGTCTTTGGAATGTCCTCTTCTTTGATGTGTACTTGATGGTATCTGGATCTCAAGTCAATCTTTGAGAACATTGCTGCTCCATTCAATTGGTTAAACAATTCATCAATCCTCAGAAAAGAGTACATGTTCTTAATAGTCATGTTGTTCAACTACCTGTAGTAATGCACAATCTCAAAGTAACTTATTTCTTCTTCACAAACAATACTAGTGTGCCCCAAGGTGATACACTTTCCTAATGTATCCCTTGTCAAACATTTCCTTCAACTATAGCCTTAACTCAACTAACTCAGGTGTGCTCATCTAGTAAGGTGCTTTTGATGTTGGAGCTACCCCTAGCACTAACTCAACAGAAAATTATAACTCCCTGTGAGGTGGAAACTTTATAGTTTCCTCAGGAACTACATCCTTGAGCTATTGTAAAACTAGGTACCTTCTTAAACACATCTATATCTTCAATTTCCTTATCGTCATCACTATAAATGTGCACTATAAATAACCTACACCCTTTCTTGTGACTATACTTTGCTTGCATAGTTATCACCATCTTAACTAATGTGACTTAATTCTTACCCTGTAAGACTCTTGGTTCCCCATTGTCATCAGCACAGTCAATCACCTTATCATAATAGTCTACCTTGGTTCTATGAAGATATAACGAGACCATGCCCAACAACATATTGTATGATCCCAACAGTAATACATTCAAGTGTATTGTGGTACCTATTGGGTTGTGTTATATTCTTTCCATGTAGTTAATAGGGGGTTTGAAGGGCGCCCCGGAAAATTTTGGTTTTTGGACCATATGTTAGGTTGGGCGGACCCACCTATGGTTTTGCGCATGACTTTCGCACATGTTTTTTGGACGCGATGGTTTTCGGTCCATGGTATTGGATGCTTCGGCGTGTATAAATATGTATTGTAACATTGAAAGGAAAATAATGAAAAATCAAGCTGGTAGTCCCGGTTTTGGGATCCAGGGAAAAATCTTTGTGCATATGTGTTTTATGGGTTATGCTCTCGCATTGTTTATTTTCTTTGTTTAAGAATTCGTATGCAGGTAATTTCTATACAGGGTTAAAACCTACAGTACTGATATCATTGAAATCAAATGCATAAATTATTACCCAATGATGAACTCATTTATTTGTAAATGTATCCAATTGCACTAACCAAGACTCTACATGCAATTCCTTACTCAAACTACACTTATCCAACAAGTCAGGCTAACATAGCTATAATTATATCCAAGGTTAATCAAACCAGAAATAAATTGTTCACAAAGCTTACCATCCATCTCAATGATAGATGCCCAATGCTCCACTTGTTTGTTATCCAATGTTGTATAGATACGTGGAATACTCTAACCAATACCTCCAACAGTCTATGCCTCCTGTGCATTGTATATCTTAGGCCTACCACTCCGGTATTGTGGATAATCTCTCTTGTGATAATATCCTCCACAAGTCCAACATCACAAGGGTTCATTATTATAATCCTTAGATCGGTGTCCTTATTCCCTATCTGATTCATTGAACCTCTTAGGTGGTGCTACATTCTCCTTGTTACTTGTATCCTGAGACCTTGCACTCTTTCTATCCCATTTTCCTTTTTTCTTTGCATTACTTCTCTAGTCTATCTTAGTCTTGGTTCTACACTTTGATTCTTCCAAATGGCCTCCTCCAATGATCTAGGCTCATAAAACTCTATTCTATCTTTAAAGGCAATCAATAACCCACCAATGAACCTTTGAATCTTGGGCTTTTCCTCTGTCAGATAAGGCACATACCTCAAAAACTCAAACAACCTACTAGTGTACTCATCATTTGTCATGGAATCCATCTTTAACTCATAAAATTATTTTTATCTGTCATTAAAGTATCTTTTTGAAAATTACTTCTTCTTTTATAATCGCTCAAACTCAGTCCAATTCAAATCTTCCTCATGAATACATTTTACGTTATTAACATCTTCCCACCAAATGTCTTATTTACCTTTGAGACTGAATGTAGCCACTCTAACTTTCATGTTCTCTGAATAGTCATGCAACCTGAAAAATTCCCTCATGCCAAGAAACCATGCCTCTTCACCTTGTTGTTTCTTTATCTCTCCATAAAATGTTGGTGGCTTCACTTTCTTAAATTCATCTAGAAAATATCCCCTGTCACTCCTCCTATAAGGATGATACCGATGATGATCATAGTGCTTATCTGAATCAAAACTAGAATCATACTTGTGTCTATCCCTTATCCTATCCATAGTGCCCAATCATCTTCCATCTCTGATTGTGTCATCCCTATTTGATATGTGACCACCATGCGACCGACTACCATATGCCCCATTAGTTCTATCCTCCTTCTCATAGCTGATCTGATGTGGAACCTATCATTGTAAATCTCACAAACTCTGAAGTATTACTACATTTACCTCTACTTGTTTCTCTTGTACTTATCTAATTCTATCATTACCTACCTTACAACTCCTTATTTGTTCCTTTAAGCTTCTTAGTGTAACTACCAAATTATAACAATTCCCAACACCGTACTACTCTTCGGATTCATAGGGAGAGTATTTGTAGTCAACCATCTTGCTAGCCATTAGATATTTCTTCTTGTAAGGTGTACCATGTCAACTAAACCAAATCACAAGAAACCAATGTACCTTAGTATAGCTCAGGGAAGATAACTTGTCTACAAGAGAAACAAATCAATGTGATACATGTATAACATAATCATGACATCATATAGAAACATAAAACATAAGCATATGACCATGAAACCTCCATTATTGCTAGGGTTCAGTCATCAATGCATGACGTCAACAATGACACTCACCATGACCTCATGCATGACAACCACCATTGTTATATCACTAGACACTTGATGACATGCAAGCATGAATGTGAATAAGCAATGCATAACCATCCACACATATGCACAAAAGCATATAACCAAGCATTAATGAATAATACTTGAAACCAAACCTATAAGAATGATACATGCAACTGAGCATACAAGAATGTAACCAAAATATTGAAATGATACATGTAAGAGATATGTAACCAGTTATACACTCACATCCATGCATTCCAAAATCACACCTTGAATTTCACATGATGACGTCACTACAACCATAAACAACATCATGGAAATGAAACAATCACATGAAATGCAAGGGTGAGAGACACGCTTCTAACTAACATGCATGCTTGACCAACACATAGCCCATTCAGTCTGAGGGGTGAACGATGACTTGATACCACTATATGACACCCTCCTCCCACATCTACCCAAGAAACTGGCCATCCAGGGTAAACATGCGCCAAGTGACCACTACGATATTATTCAACCTCCAAAGCCATGATAAGGAAGTGGAACCGACAAAAACACACAATACAAACATTAATTATCAGCTATAGGTCCCTCGAGAAACTAGATGGAAACACATGAGTATGGAGAGGTATCAGGACAAGTGGAGAGACAATGATAAAATATTAACTTCCTATACTAGGGTCGGACCTTATAGTATTGTTTCAGAGTTCGATTGGTCACCTTTGTTCATGTGTGCTCTCAAATTGTTTGTTTTAGCAATGGATCTTCAAATTCATTCTGAGCCAGGACATGATGTAAGCATTGAATGTGAGCAGAGATCCTCTGTATTTGTCTTGCATCAGGACAAAGATATGAAGGGTTGGATACAAAATTTAAAAGTGTATTTGATTATTATTAGAATGTGAAGAGGAAAGAGCATGGCCTCAGCTTCTCAGAATTGTATTGATAAATCCATATCCCTCAGCATTTATCATATATCCTTTGATATGTGGTGTGATCAAAACTATTGCCAATTGAGGGTTGAGACATGGTGTGACAGCGATTAACACCATTCTCTTCGTAGGACTCTAAACCATATGATGGAGAATTCTGCATGAGCAATAATATCAGGAAAACCTCTCCCTCTGCTCTTTTTAGGATTTATATAACAAAATTCAAAAGCTGGATTAAAGTGAGAGATTGCAGAAAATTAAATGAAAGTCTTGTTGGTTGATTCTCTACAATTATGGATTGAAAATATTACACAACTAAGATCCATATTTAAAAGAGTCCTCCTTGTGGGCTTTTTGGTGGTGCTAATTATCTTCTTGAGTAGCCCAGGTACATGATTGTCTTTACCTTTTAATCATGCTCTTGAATATGTCTTTGATGGAAAGGGTTAGATGCTCCCTAGATTTACAAAAGAAGATGACATACTAAAGGCCCTGAAGACAAAGTAACACCTATCCCTCAACATTTATGATATATCCTTTGAGACGTGGTGTGATCGACATTGTTACCAATTGAGGGTTGAGATTGCAGAAATTAAATGAAAGTCTGGTTGGTTAACTCTCTACAATTATGGATTGAAAATATTACACAACTGAGATACATATTTAAAATAGAATTAATCATGCCTAGCTCACTAAGCGAAATTAAGATTTGGAGGACTAGATTTGTTTTAGCTAGAGTCATCCTTGTCAGCTTTTTGGTGTTGCTAGTTATCTTCTTGAGTTGCCCAGGTACATGATTGACTCTGCCTTTTAGTAATTCTCTTGAATATGTATTTGATGACAACAATTAGATGCTCCCTAGCTTTACAAAAGACGAGGGCACACTAAAGACCTTGAAGATAGAATAACACCTATCCCTCAGCATTTATGATAGTTGTAACTAGGCAGCCATGGATGTAACATCCATCAAGAAGGGTAGCTGCCATTGTGACAAAATATGGATCACTACATCTTCTTGCTATTGTAAATTATGAGATGATTTAGAAGAAGGGTTTACGTTTATTGTCAGAATCACCCCACCCCATAGCACCCAACCCAACCCACTATATATTCACGCTAGTGAAACCAACGAGGTTGCAGATATGGTGCTCAACACACAAGCAATGTTCCTAACAAACAAGCATCATTTTGTATATCAATTATTTAAATAAATTTTCATCAGTTTATATTAAACTGTGAAATCAACATTTGAAAAGAAATGAAATGTTTACATTCTAAGGAATCCTCCTGATCTATCCAGTAATGATGTATATAATAATAATATTATTTAGTTTTTAAGGAATAAACTTTTATTAAAACAAGTCAAAGTAAAAATCAACATGTTTGTATTTGCTACTCAAATAGCTACACTTAATAATTTTCACTGATGAAGATATAATCCTATCTCCATTTTGGAGGTATAAGAATAGGGTTGGGACCCCTCTTACAAAGAGGAATTAATACTCCTTGCATGGTTTAACTATTTGATATCCATCATAAGGAATATCAACATGCAAGAATAGGTACAATAATGGGAAATTTAGCTACTAGTTGTCCGTGTGGTACTATATATCTAGACTACGTTGTTAGCTTAAAAAATAAGCATAATAAGCATGCATGGAAACTACTAATCAGATTCCAAGGAATTATTATGGTAGATGAAGCGATATGGTGTGCTCCCTCAGAAGAGCACCAATATGCAATAAATAACCCTCAAATTTTCTAGGAAAACGAAAAGACATAAAAGAATGGAGAGTACTGGTGGCAGAGAGGGTAGAAAAACCCATAATTCTGTTTTTGTTCCCTTCAAAATGGTTGAAAGCCCTATCTTTCAAACCTAAGACAACCCTAAAAATAATATTGGCCAGGGCAGGAAGAGTTACATTGATATCATGTTGAGAACACAGATAGAAGATATAAAGTGATCTCTTCATCAACTCTAATGCAATCATGTAGAAACCCTTTAGATTTACTATGACATTTAACAAAAGAACAATATTAATTGTAGCGAAATAGCATGAGAGAGAAAAATATAGAATTGTCCTTGGGTAAATATGGCACTGGATCGCAATAATCAATGAATATGTTGTACAAATGAGTGTGCGTGAATTTATTCACATCCTTCTAGGGTCGGGCACTAGTACCAAGAGGGTGACTAGGCCAAGCTAGTCATAAAAAATAAAGTGCGTAATTTTCCCATATATAAGTAAATTAAAGCACTCAATACATCAGGTAGTGGGTCGCCATGTGGTCTTAAGTGGAGATTACCTAGACTCTAACAATTAGTAAATGCTCAAGAACATATTTTGTATAAGTGGAATTCTTGAATCATGAAGGATTTTATGTTACATAAATAGTGTTATACACATCAAAACTGGCTATAGTGGCAATCCATAAAGATGAATAATGCATAGATCTGGCTAGAAGGTTTTTTCTCTGCGACCTCTATGTTCGAAAAAAAATCTAACTCAGATCATATTTTAGGTAAGAGATGAATTTTCTTTGGATTATATTGCAAAGGGAAATGCACTATCTTAAATTGTTGTCACATCATGCAAAGTAATCTCTGAAGCAACAAAAACAATGGCTTTCTATATAAACCCACAATTGGATCTATAAAACCCAAACAAACACCCCGTCGAACACCCCTTTACTTTGAAAACTATGCCTCTTTCCCTTTTGGGTCCAAAATACCTTTGACAAATGGAAAAATAACGCTTTTTCACCTTTTTAGCAATTATAAGTGTTAATGCCATGCATCTAGATCTGGCCGATCAGACGGCTCAGATTAAATCACAATATCGGTGATCGGTGTCCCGATGGTCCACAACTATCAGTGATCACCTTGGCGGAGGTCCGATATGATATCACTAATCGGTATCGATGATAGAAATATGCCTACTCAATGCTTTATCACCCCACTTCAACATCCTGATGTGATATGTCGCAATCAGAAGTCGCAAGGTTTTGGGGATCAGGCCTGTGACTTCCACCAATCCAACTATGCGATGCGATGTATATGCCGGACCCGATAAGCCCCAAAACTCCTGTGTATGAATTTTCAAGTCCACTATATGAATCCGCTTAGTGTTTTGTCACGAAAACATAGTGTAAATGGATTTCCTGCTTGCGGAATTAAACAACACTAATTTTTCCTTCATTGTTGGGTTTTCAATGATAAAACAAATGGAAATGCATTTATTGATTCAAAGACAATAGGCATTCATAAATTCACCATCGAAATACAAACAAATAGATGCAAAGGCGTGCACAATATGCTTGTCATGGGTCTGATAAAGAATTTACACAGACATCATAAATATTTCATCAATTAAACAGGGTTACAGAGTCTCGTCCTTGAGCCTGCTCCCAACATTAAAGACCTCTCTCTAAAAAAATGCCATCCACCTACTATCTCTCTGCTTTTGGTTCTACTCACACTCTTTCACTCTCGATTCATTCCTTTCTCTATAAATACACACCTAAACACATAATTACAAGTTTGAGGTTCTCTACCCCTCTCTGGCCTGATTATTCTAGTTATTGGCCTTCTTATCCTACGCTACCCGTAGACTTACAATGCCCTTGAATCCTCTCTTCCTGTTTCCCTCTCTCCAACCCCTCTTCAGAAAAGAAAGGGAATTACATATATCTCCTATCTAACAGTTTCCTTCTTAATTGAAGGGATATAGACTACATATTTAGAAATTAGATCTTATCCTAATCTGAACAATTCCAACTACTTGGCTTGATCTCCATGCAAGGAGGATCAGTTTGCCATTTATTCCCAATTCAGTTCAGAATTAGGAAAATATTAATTACCTACATTTATTTTCAAATTAATACAAATTAAACAACCAAGTCTTCCTCCAAACTTGAATTAGTCACAGCATGTGAAAAAATCCATCACATTGCTGGCTAGGCCTAGATGCTCCTGCATCAATATCTCTATATAATATTGGGTTTATGTGTTGTCAGCCATAGGGTTCTAAAATTTAAACTACTTTATATTATTTTGAAAAGTAATTTCCCTTAGTATGTTTTAACAAGTACTTGTTAGATTCGTTTATTATCTAGTCCCCTTATTTATCTAATGTGATAAAATTCTGCCACACACTTACTGTGATTTAGTTTTCTGATACCAATCACTTTAACTTTAGAAGATGAACAAGCTAATATTGGTGTTAACTTGGCATAGGGCATGATTATGGAAGACCAAAATAATCTATCTATATGCCATATCCCATGATTGCACCCCTTCAAGGGATGATAGTCCCAATGAAACTCATTACGAATAAATTAAGTTATGAAAATCCTGATAAAAATGTTTTTAATTCCAAGAAATAGAGTCTCGAGGATCGTCAATTTTGGATGAAGGAGCCCACTAATTAGGAAACTCGATGGAAACACATGAGGAATATGGAGAGGTATCATGAGAAGTGGAGAAATAATGATAAAATGTTAACTTCCTATATCAGGGTGGGACCTGATAGTACTGTTTCAAAGTTGGATTGGTCACCTTTATTCATGTGTGCTTTCAAATTGTTTGTTTTAGAAATGGAACTTCAAATTCATTCTGAATGAGGACATGATGTAAGCATTGAATGTGATCAAAGCTCCTTTGTACTTGTCTCAGGCCCAGACAAAGATATAAACGGTTGGATACAAAATTTTAAAGTACATTTGATTATTACTACAAAGTGAAGAGCATACAGTATGGTCTCAACTTTTAGGAATTTTATTGATAAATCCCTAGACGAGAAACTCAATATGATGAAAAAGGAAGTCTCCGAGTTGATATCTATAATAGGAGAGAATCTAATCAGTGAGAGTCATTCTGAATTTCTTTTCAGGTCAAATCAACCTGGTGATCTAAAAAAATATGTGGAATTCCTACATGCAACAGCGGATTTGATAATCAACAAAATGGAGAAGTTGGAATACAGGGTAGAAAATTTTGAAGCAAAGGTGGAAACACCAATCATTAAAGTTCCAAAGGAAGTTTTTGGTCTTAGTAAACAACAAATTTTCTTGAAGAAAGAGCATCCTTTGGAGCTGAGTCATGGAGACCTAACAAATCCACATTACACTCTGAACAAAACAAGCACCTGTATTAAGATGTCTCCCAGAATAATACAAACTAATATATTTGGTTCATTGACTCTTTTCCATTATGGATTGAAAATATTACACAACTGAGATCCATATTTAAAAGAGAATTAATCATTCCCAACTCACTGAGTGAAATGAATATTGGGAGGAATAGAGTTGCTTTATCTGGAGTCATCCTTATGGGCTTTTTGGTGGTGCTAGATGTCTTCTTGAGTAGCTCAAGTACATGATTGACTCTGACTTTTAATCATGCTCTTGAATATGCCTTTGATGGCAAGGGCTACATGCTTCCTATATTTACAAAATAATAGGGAATACTAAAGGCCCTGAAGATAGAGTATGGTGCTCAACAAACAAGCTTTGTTCCTAACAGACAAGCATCATTTTGTATATAAATTATTTAAATAAATTATCATCAATTTATATTAAACTGTGAAATCAAAATTTGAAAAGCAATGTAATGTTTACATTTTAAGGAATCCTCCTGAACTGTCCAGTCATGATGTATATAAGAATAATATTATTCAGCTCTTAAGGAATAAACTTATATTAAAACATGTCGAAGTAAAACTCAATGTGTTTGGACCTGCTACTCAAATAGTTGCACTTAATATTTTTCATTGATGAAGATATAATCCTATCTCCATTTTGTAGGTATAAGAATAAGGTTCGAACCCCTTTTATGAAGAGGAATTAATACTCCTTGCATGGTTGAACTATTTGATATCCTTCATAATGAATATGAACATGCAAGAATAGGCACAATAATGGAAAATTTAGCTACTAGTTGCTCTTACGATACTATATATCTAGACTATGTATTTAGCTTAAAAAATAAGCATATTAAGCATGCATGGAAACTACTAGTCAGAGTCGAAGGAATTATTATGGTAGATGAAGCGATATGGCGTGCTACCTTAGAAGCACACCAATATGCAATAAAGAACCCTCAAATTTGTTGGGCAAACGAAAAGACATAAAAGAATGGAGAGCATTGGTGGAAGAGAGGGTAGAAAAACCTAGAATTTTGTTTGTGCTCCTGAGAAAATGGTTGAAAACCCTATTTTTCATACCTAAGATAGCCCTGTAAATACTACTGGCCAGGGTAGGAAGAGTCACAATGATATCACGTTGAGAATGTTTGATTCCTATGGTGATAGGTTTCATACTATTGGCTTGAGGGTATTAAAACCGTGTAATATTGTACATACCTTTGCTTTATCCAAATGTAGTTCATATTAATAATAATAATATTAAAAAAAAAGAATGTAAAGAGGGTATGTCCTAAAAGAAAAATCAATGGACAAAGAGAATAATAGAAAAAGGTCAAAAAATGACAATAGATGAATCCCCAAAAATAAAAACAAAAAGACCATCAAAGTGAGCAAGCTTAAATGCCACTACTATTTACTTTTTAAGAATAACAATGATTGTTTCCTCTTTGTAATTTATGCCACAATCCATCATAATCAAGCAGTTTAATCTTGGCTAGTCATTCTTTCAATTTTGATGTTTATAGTTAGAAAATAGGATCTTTCCAAATAGTTTAATATTGGCAGATCATTAGATAGGTAGAGTTAATTAAAGGAGCTCAATAGTTTAATCTGAGCCCTTGGATGTTATAACGTTAGAAGTAGATAGTTTGATTTGTGAAAGAAAAAGTGATTGTTAAGGGTTTGCTAGTCTAAATGCACCCAAATAAAGGAAGAAAAAATGGTAGGTAGGTGAATGGGTAAGTAGTTGAAATGTTACATGATTACAAAGACCACTTGATGAAAACGCATCCATTATGCTTAAATGATATGTTTCTATGTAAATAACCATTTTACAAAGGTAAAAGCAATGGTTCACCAGTTCAATGTGATTAATTCCCCATCATTCATTTTAACCTCTATAACACTTACTAATTTCCCTTTCATAATAAAAATATTAATATCTATAGTCCTTTAAGTCAAAGAGGCTTAGATCATTTCTCTGACTTCTAGTGGGACCGAACCCTTGGTTTGATGACTAAAGCATTAATGGTGTTCAATTCCCTTGCAATTCATTCATCCCCGTCACAAAACCCTAAGGTTAAAATCTTTTTGCCTAGGAAAACGCGATGATAAACATATTTTATGTAAAAAAACCCACCAAATTGCATTTATCCCAAGTACTAAGTGTATGGAAGCACATAATATTTCATATACGTAAGTGCAATACACCTTCCACTCATTTCACCTCATATTAAATTTTTAATTAAATATATAAAATTCCAAAAAAAACCCATTGGCCCGTATATATTTAACTCCTTTTATAACAAAAAATCTCACCCCTTAGTTTAATTATAAATTATATGACTACCCCACATCCTGCAAAATATATTAAAACACTGCCCTCAGTTCTTAATCCTAAATTAAGGCTCCCCGATGAGATTAAGTCTTAATCTAGTCCTATACCATCGGTGATTAGACCTATGGGACCCCCATAAACTTTTTGTGTAAATCACCCTACAACTCCTTCTCCCGACCACCATTGATGATCCCTCCCCCTCATCCAATTGCTCACATCCATATTGACCTGGCCTGATCTTTGTCCTTTACCCACCCAATAAGGAATTTTTTCCCCTGACCCCCGATGCTATATGTCGAACAATAAATGGAATCAGGTGACCCCTCCCTAATACTGCCCACACAATAAAAGTGGTGTGATGGCCTCCAAAACCACTTCCCCCATTCAATCAAAAACCGTCACTATTCATCAAATCAATGAACCCACCAAAATATTAACCGTTTTTACTATAAAATCCCATTTACCCCACTTTCATACTTTTTTGCACAATCTTCATTGAGAATTCAAAAAAGTCATTGTGACCCTTGCAAACAGAAAATTTTCTCACAAACATCTACCATTACTCCACAGACGTTGTAGACAGTCCAACTCATTCACAAATCCATACTAGAACCGTATGAACCACTTCAGCCACCATCAACCACCATTTACAATCAAAATTAGCCTAATTCCAGGTATTTAACCATGGAAAACCGACTCCATTGTTAAAATTCCAAGTAAATTAGCCCCTATAACACTCATAATTAAGAAAAAAATATCGAATTCACTTTGATTTTAACAATCTGAACCATAACCATTTGCAAAAACCACCATTGCCTCAAAGAAAACCTTAAATTATCCCCCATACTAAAATCCACAAGAACTGAGTATGGCTGCCCCAATTCCAATGGATGTAAGGCCCATCTCTACACCTCATTTAGACCTGGGCCACCTTCCTTTAGCTGATAAGGATTTTCAAATAAAATACACCACTGCAAAAGAGTCTGTGCTCAAAGTACATTTCCAAAGTAGGGATAGATACCTTAATCATGCTGATAAGATTGGCCTCTAGGAGTCAAATTTGTCCAAATACTAGTTCCCCCAAGTCCACATTTTCCTAAAGATTGTCCACTACTGTCATGCCAATTACATCCCTAGTCAGAGAGAAGTCATGTCTCCAAACCAAACCACACTTTTCACCACATTGCTGAGTCAATAAATGAAATGTTATAGCTCTAACCAGGTTCAAACCTAACTCCCCTTTCAATTGGAGAACTATTGGACTAGTACCCTAAGCTTAGCCCTGCAAAGTTGGCCTAGTTATTCCAAAAATTTGTTAGGGAGGAGAAGCACATCCCTAAAGACTCCCCTCCATATATAGCTATTATTTTTTCCCCATCGGGCCAGAACATTATAGCCATGATATCCTATGTTTTGGGGTACACCACTAGTGAATATATTGATGAGTTAATCCTTGCCTTCATGTCCATCTATACTCCAGGACAACCTCCTACAACCATTTATGACTATTCCCAATTTATAGGTAGTAGGATGCATGAAAAATTCCTTAGAATGAGCAATGAAAGATTTTTCAAGTACTCCTCAGTCTTATACCATATGTTCTTGTATTATCAACTTGATAAGTTCCCATCTACCCTGAAAAGGTTGGACACAAAAGGTCAGCCCAGGTTAGTCATTTTTTGGACCCCATTGGTCCATAAATATCAATCTCCATACTCATATTCTAACTTCATTGATTTATTTGTACACCCAGTCATGACAATGTTAACAGGAAGCCCTCCTCCAGGAATCAGTCTAGAAATAAGAAGGGTCCTTCAATTCTCCAAATAGAGAAAAGTGGGGGATTGGTACATGTACCAAAACCACATAGAAATTAGAATCTATGGTTGCATGCTTGCACCATACAAGCTACCGAGATACCTCCCAATGAGGTTGTTTGCATTGGAGTACTACAGACAAATTGTCAATTTTAATGAAGTCGATTTTGTGTTTGCTAAGAAGAAAGCCCATTTTAAGATAAAAGACCAACTAGGACCCTTCATATGAAACTCTAGGGAGGTAGGCAAAGAGACAAACTTGATATTAGAGAACATGAATTTCCAAAGGAGCTTCATATGGAGATATGAGCCTTTGGAGGTCATCACAAAGAAGAGACAAAAGGTCAAGATATGACCCTTCATCCACCACCCCATACTAGAAATTGAGGCATATGCCAATCAAACAGAATGGGTGGAAGGTACCCTAGCAGACCAAGACAACATGAGAGTAGATGTAAAAAATGCTCTGATTGATTTATAAAGCAGCTTGATTATAGATCTTTCTTGCAGGTACCAGAAGAGCAAGAGACAAGCATGCGTACCCCTCCAATTATGCAGACTCCTCTAAATGAGGGGAAGATACCAAGGAGGAACAGAGAGGGAGCTTCCACATCAGGGGTGGGTACCTAAATTTGCAACTGGAATCCACTAAGAGGCAACACCTAAATTCGACCTTGGTGAAAGAATACACAGAAAATTCACCAGAGCTAATAGATACAAAGGTAAATAGAAGCAAGCCTACCATTTGATCTAAAGGCATGTAAGATCCTTCCACATCAGAAACTCAGACATTGGAAAGGCAGCTTAGTGTGGAAGTATCTTCCTTCTGCAAGCCTACTGACAGAGACCGGGACATCAAGGAAGGGTACAACGGAATCAAAGGCAAGAAATGAGAAGCTTAAGGCCCAAACCTATGGTTAGTACCTGAAAATGACTCCCACCAATCAGACAAGGCTAATATCAGCCTTTGACATTAAAGAGGGAAAGATGTAGATGTCTTTCATAAAACCTATAGCGCAACAACCCAAGAAAGTAACCGATTTCAAAAAAGTTTATTTTGAAGTGTTGGCAAGGGATATTCATCCCATAGACCCGATTGAACTACACAAATAGGCTGGACAGATGATATACTCCACCCTGACAGGTAAAGATATAGCTGCTTATCAGTTACAAAACTCTTTGAACAACATTTATTCATAGTTTCAGTTGGAAAAGGCCTCCTCACAGGCCAAGGATACAAGGATCAAGTCCTTAGAGGACTTAGTGATTGAGTTAGGACACGATCCCAAAGATATAAAAGCCACAAAGCAGATCATTAAAAATAAGAATGTTGACATAGCTACATTAAAGAAACAACTAAAAATACCTCAGTTGCAGCATCCACAAACATTGGAAGTCCTAGAAGCCCAACAGGGGCATGAAGAACTCATGGACTTAGTTTTAAAGCTAAATGATCAACTAAAAGAGATAGAAAAGGAATTGGATGCTTTAATCGAGTTAAAACAAATAGATATGGCCACTTCTTCAATGAATGTTATCCCCATACTCTCCACGGTAGTGCCCTCCATGCTAGCAGCATCTTTGGCCCCATAGGTCCACTTGAAACAACATTTCCAGCGACAACGAAATCTACATCATCAGCAGGTGCATCATGATACAAAGTAGTAGAACTGGTCGAAGCCATGGAAGAGACGTCTATCCAGGCCATTGAGATGAACAGGTTAAGAGAAAAGGTTGCAAGTTCGGAAACTAACTACAAGCTTGCCCAACTTAAGCAAAAAGAAGAAGCACAAAAAGCCCAAAGAATGACTGAAAGAATCAAAGTCCTAGAGAAAGATTTAACTCTGGAGAAACCACTTGGGCAAACCAAAGAAATGTTGTGGGCCAATATCATTGACTATGTCAATGATATTTGGCCATCAATCTAGGTTATTTTTTAACAAACAAAGTTAGTGAAGATAGCTATAGAAGTTATCCAGAAAGTGAAAGAGTTAGGAGATAGGCCAGAGGATCCCAACAAACTCATCCACTTCCTCAACAAAAAAAATAGATATGAGCTCCATGAGCTAAATATAGAATATAGAACTAAAGCCATTTTAGAAATAAGGAAGTTCCTTTCCAAAGGGAACCTTGCACTTAACCTAGAAGAAAAGTGCCACAATATGCAGATAGCCATTCATAGGTTCATGATTAATTCCAGATTTTGAGGCAAAAAGGTCTGCCTAGTCCTATGGTTATCAATGAAAAACTCATGACACAATTGGACTATGGCAATAGGCTCAGACAACTAGCTAAGGAACAAGCCAACTCTTCATCCATAAAGCCATTGCCAAAAGGCAAAATGTTGTACAACACATTTGAAAACTTATTTTTCCTTGAGCATGAGATCAAACATTTATTCCTCACCAAGCCTAATTTTGCTAAATATACTTAGGCTGATGAGATCTATAGAATGATGATGAATATAAAATTACCTGATACAGAATGGTGGTTGATAATGAGTGATTTACTGTGATGAATTTACAGCCAAAAGTTACACGATAGTAAGAAAAGAACACCCCAGTAAAAGGTCAGAATGGGTCAGCAGGATAAAGAGTATCAGTGGTAAAAAGTGTCAGGCTAGAGTCAAAAGGTAAAAGAAAGATCCAGCATATAAGACTGCAACAACAAGCCAGCACTAAGGGCTACATTTCAACAATAAAAGCCAGCACAACCATAATAAAAGGGACAACTAGAAACTGTTTGAATAGCTGTCTCTATCTTCTTAGAAGAAGATATTTGTATTACCTAGAATAAATCTCAAGTTTTTTTGAGATATTTTGTAATAATATATGTATAAATACTTCACCATTTGACTTATTGAGGGTGGACTCTATTATACTTTCCTGTAAAATTCTTGATCTCTGAGGAAGAAAAGACTATTCTAATATTTTTTAGGAGCCAGCAAGCTGGACTAATCAATAAACAATAGGTTGTTCAAAGGATTCATGTGTTGAGCGTACTCAATATAAGTATTCTTTATGTTTTTTTTTATCTTTCCTAAAATTCTTTCACAATCTTAAATGTTTTTCATTCTAAAATTCTTTAACTTGGAAGTATATTTTAGAATTTGTTTTAACAAACACTCTATTTTAACAGGTAAGCATTATTATGTTTTCTTCTGGTGTTTAAAATAAAGAACCCTTAATTTCTCTTTACTTTGCATCAATTCACTAAACAATTCAGATTAAAGGATCCTTGATTGCGCTTTAGTTTCAGTTGTGCCTTCTTTCTTCATTCACTATTTGGGTTTGAGAATCCTCGACTGCTCTCTTTCCCCTAGTGAAAGCCTTCCATCTTTCTGTCCTGGACATTTGAAATATACTCAGCTACCTTGCCCTTGGAACACCCCCTTTGTTGAGTTCATTCAGCCATGTTTCCCTATCATTTGACTCGATAGCCCAATGGCCAGATAGACATTGACTTACCCATCTGTTTAAAATAGATCCCACCACCCAATTTCAAACAAGACCAAAACCCTTCAAGCAATCACAACTAGCCTAAAATCTCAAAAAACATAACTAAATCATAAAGAGAGATCCCTCTTTGAGCCTAGGTGGGATAGAAGATATGCTCCAAAGTAGATTTGTAGTTGCCTCAACCTTTTTCCTTCTTTCAAACAACTTCTAGGGAAAATACCAGAGTGATAACATATTGGAGACCATACCGGGGACCTTCGATCCTCAAGTGATAATAAAGCTTTAAGAAATTCTATTATTATATTTTAAGCCTCTTAAAGTCCTTTATCAGAAGTGGTTTACAAAATCCCATAAAAAACAATAAAAAAGTTTGAAATTCTGGCTTCTAGGAAGACTCATTTTACTAGAGCTAATCTAGATCCTAACCCTCCCCTAGTAGTTGACAATCCTAACATGATTTCAAGAATACCTAAAAGGGAAGAAAGTTCAGTCAAACAATAGCCTTTAGATAAATCCAATTTGTGCCGAGATGAGTTGTTGTTTTTAGAAGATCTTCCCTTTGATGTATTATTTGACTTTTCATTATTTAGAACAAAGTCTGAGAGTAAACTTGATGAAACTATTCGAGACCCCAACTTTATTGCACACCTTGAAGTCCAAAGGGCCAATAAGTCAACTAATGAGTACATTATAAGATCTCCACAAGCATCCATTAACACCACTTCAACTGTTGAGCTTTCTGAACAATTTTCCACTAATTTATCTTTACCATTGTTCCCTTCAACTTCAACACCCCATTCTTCATCACCAATTATACCCACACTTCCTAATCAACCATATTCCTCATCTACTTCTCCTCCATCAATCTCAAGTCCCTCTTCAACCACCTCGAATTTACCCCGAAGTCAAGCCAAACTCACAACAATGGCAAACATATATGCCCCTCTAGTTTTACCTGCTCAACTTCATGCCATGCCTGCAGATTATCAGAGTATGATTTTCTTGTTTGATGCTAGTGGTCATTACACTGCCCAACAGTGTATAAACAAGATGTATGACTATTTTGAATTACATGAAATAGATGAAGCAGATGTCCAGATGAGACTATTTCCCAAACCCTTATTGATGATGTCAACAAATGGTTTAAGGCCTTTCGTGATAACCATATTATAGACTTATCAAGCTTTCAAAGGTTATTTGTGGATCGTTGGGAAAGAATGAAGAACCCATTACAAATACTCTGTGAATATCACAATATTAAGAGAGCTCTCGATGAGTCAGTTCAAGTCTATTGTACCAGGTTTAATAACATCTATAATGCAATTCGAGCAAACATTAAGCCCCCAATTGACCTAGCATTGATTAAGTTCCCTGATGGTTTTGATGTTGATATGTCACACCAGCTTAGGGAGATAAATCCTGGAACACTAGAGCAAATGAAAAGTAATGTTGCCAGTGTAGAGGCCAACCTGTTAGCTAAAAAGGCATGAATGAGAAATGAAAAGAAATTTTTGTTTAAAGAAGAAGATTCAACTTCGGATGGTAAAGTAGACGTTTTAGCTAAAATTTTAGAAATAATTATGGATAGATTAGATATCATGGATAAGAAAACTCAAAGGGAAAATCAACAATAGCAACCTCCAATAAGGAACCCAAACTTTAGAAAGAACCCTAATCCTACAAAAAATAATACATCAGACCAGTAGATTAGGCCAACTTTCTAAGAGAGTTATGTTTAGGAACCATAGAACCATGAACCAGAAGGTGATACCGAGATAAATTTATCAGAAAATGTAGAGGAAGACAATGTTTTTCTTACCCAAGAAGAACAAGAATTACATATGCTTAAACAATTACAATTAGAATCTGGTGAGTCTTTTGATTTCAGGAAAGGATATGAATCAGCTGGGTATGAAGTGCATCAACAATATAATTTGAGAAGTAGGAAAAATGATCAATCTCCCATTAAAAAAATCTATCCAAACACAAACAAAATAATAAAATAAAATCCAATTAAAAATGTTTTACAAATTCTCCCTAGGGGAACGTCTGAAACATCAACCCCTAGGATTGTAGATATAACTTCCACTCAAACTAAAACAAAACCAATCATTGAAAACACTCAAAATTGAAAAGATCAAGGTAAAACAGTAGAAACACAAACTGAAATACCTACTACTGAAAAACTCGATAAAAACACTCAAACTACACACATAAAGGAAACTTTGAATCAAGAAAACAAACTTCCACTCCCTTTCAATATCAATAATGAGATAGCTAAGTTGAAAGTATCAGTTCCTTGACTGAACTGGTAAAAAATGACTCTTATAGGTCACAGATAACTAAGACTTTGAACATGGGAGAGGGATAAGATTTTGTCAATTTGAATGATGATCAGCCTAAATTGTTGTTTGGTCCTAAGGCCAATGGAATTCATCAACAAGGGGGGATTCCTCCATTTTACATAACCTTGAATATACATGATAAAATTTACAAAATGTCATGTTGGACTCAGGAGCATCCCACAATCTCATGCACAAAGCAATAATGGAGAGATTAAACTTAGATATAACCAGGCCCTATAAGGATTTATTTTCTTTTGATTCTAGCCAGGTCAAATGTCCAGGTTTGATCAAATACCTATGTGTCACTCTTGTCCAATGCCCTGCAAAGAGTATTCTAATGGACATTATGGTTGTAGATATTTCACCAAAATATGGAATGCTATTATCTTACTCATGGGGAGCAAAGCTGCAAGGATATTTGCAGTTAGATATGTCTTATGCCACAATTTCAGTTTTTGGCCAACCAAGAAAACTATATAGGGAAAAATTGATGAAGTACATGGTAAGTAGTGAAGAAAAGTCTCAAAACTTTCCTATCTACTCTGTACACTCAGATATGGATTCCTTCATCCTATATAATGAAGAAATGGATAAGAAATAAATCAAAACAAAAGACCTTAAATACAGAAAAACTGATAGTGAGAACATATTCCATGAATCAGTTTGGCATTTAGACTTTGATGGGTCTGTAAATAGGTTAGGGGATGGTGCAGGAGTCTGGATCCACAATATGGAAAACGACCATGCTAAAGGTCATGCCTTTAGATTTAACTTTAAATGTACCAACAACATGGCCAAGTATGAAGCCCTGATTTTGGGGTTACAACTCGTTAGGAAGTTGGGAGCCAAAAGAGCTTCTATCATGGGAGACTTAGAACTAATCATGAAACACATCAATGGTAAATATTTTGTCAATAACACAAGATTAGGTATATATAGGAGTATTGTTCTAGACTTGGTCAAGGATCTCGTAGAATCAAATTTTGTCGCTATACCAAGAAAAGAAAATATGCAGGCCCACATTTTGGGTACATTTGCGAGTACTTGCAGATTGCCATTTCAACCAAACCACCAATACATTGCAGATTTTAGACACAAACCTGTTATACCAGATAACCTCAAATATTGGCAATTTTTTTCCCAGGACTCTCAAATCTATTATTTCATGAACAGTGAAGGTGAGTTTCAGTATTCTAAAATAGATATTGATTGTTCAATAGACAATAACATAGCAGATAACTTAGATGTAAATATTTTCAATGTACATAAACCAACTAAGTTTACTCAAGTAGAAATATATACTTAAGAGAATGTGTTAGTGTTCTATAATTTCAAGGCTGAAGAAAAAACCATGGAGGCAACATCAAAACCACTTTCAATTTTAGGATCTAACCCTCCTAAACACAGAGAGGGATCTCCCTGTGAGATTTAGCTTTGTTTACTGGGAATTTCAGGCTAGTTATTGGGCTCAAAGTTTGGTTTTTGGATTGGTTTGGTTGGACCAGCGAGGGAAGGCCATTGGGAAATGGAGCTACAAGAGATTGGGTTGATCAATTTGCAGAAGTATCAAGCTTAAGTGAAACAGGGCAAGCTAGGCACACTATTGGATCTTTTAGATTTAAATGAAATGAAGTAGAAGAAAGGAAATAGATTCAATTGAAGCTAAAGAGTAATTAAGAATTCTTTAACTTGATATCATAGGAAAACATGTAGAATTAACAATAGCCAAAACATGGCACTCTAGGTAATGAATCCTATTTATCACAACTTCTGTTGATTAATTCATAACAATGAATACATAAGCATGGTAGACAAAGAAAATAAACAAATAAGAGTAGATGCACTTCACCAATAGATATGACCCATCAATCCTGAAACAACATGTCTTGTATTACCGCAAAAGGTCATTTGAACTCAGTGGACAACTTTACAATGAATGGTAGTCTTTCCCATTACAAATACCAACCTCTATTAATTCAAATTATGAAGTATTTATACAAATTCTAAACTAAAATATCTTGATAAAAATCTCAAGATCTTTTTACAAATATCCTAAATTGCTTTACACAAATAGAAATGAACTGTAGGACATCAAAAACTAACGTATCTACTTGGAACTATCATTATGGATTTCTGTTTCCAAAGAAGAGAAATTCGAATTTGATTGCAACTCTTAGTTGATGAAGTGGCTAACTGTCTTTGAAAGTTTTCCTCCCGAAATATTGGAAAATAGAGTGCAATCATCCCTTTTTATATCTCAATCCAAGATAGATATGAAAAATGTAAGAGAGGTTATTGCATATAAATATGTTCTTGAGATAAACTTCTCTCCATTTCCCAAAATTCAGCTCCATCTATTCCAAAAATTCTCTGCAAAAAGGTGATTGAAACAGGAGTTTGCACAGTCCGAGAAATAGGTTGCAAAGATGTAAATGTATATCTCATTCTGTAATAGATGTGTAAAATATAAGTAGGTTATTTTACTTGAGCATCTTAGTAATATAAACCTTCTCAATTTGTGCAAGAGTCATCTCTTATCCACCACAACATGTTCTACGAAAGAATGACTAAACAAGAAAATTTAGGAAAATATGTCTGCAAATATTCATCTGTATATCCCAAACCATAATAGCTGTTAGAAAAATGAGAGAGGTTTTTGTACATGAGGATGTTGGAAGAACAAAACTCTTTTAGTTTCTAAAAATTCATCCTCATTGGCTTGGAAAGAGTGTTTTAAATCAATGTGGCGTATATGAAAAACCATAGTTTCAATTGATCATGAGACAGATGAATGACGTGGATGCGGGAAAGATGCAACTGTTTAACCCCATGTGACAAAATCCCTTTTTTTCATTTCCAACCTTATAATAAAATCAAACTATAGTACCAAGGCCTTTATTATAGTGTTATTTAATCACATTTAAATGATGTGATTAATTTAATCTAAACATACTTAATTATCCCCTAATACTGCATTTTGTCTTGCAAGGATATTTTTAATTTTTCTAAAGGTTTTGCCTTTTTTGGAAATACTTTACAATATGGAATATTATTTACAATCTCCAAAATATTATAATCTTCAACTATAATCAAGCAATCCTATAAAAATTATAGGACCCTAACATCGGCTCCACCATGGGGATGGAAGTCTCCTTGGAGGTGCCAAGAACCACAGATCTTTGAGTTTTTAGATCAGTGCCTTCTCCATTGGGATATTCCCAAATCTGCAACCTGTTTTGCCAACTCTCAAACTGAAATCAAATCCTCTCTGCAAACTGAAATATAAAACACACTAAATTGATACTTGTAATGCTAACCAAATCGAAACTGAAAACATGCTCTGAATCTTGAACTTATTTCCACACTGCTACCTACCCTATACTACAGAAAATATTGTTGAATTAGGTAATACAATAGTGCCAATGAAGCCAATCAAGGAGTTGTAGAAAGAAATAGTCTGCTTGACTGCTTGTCAGTAAACTCAAAATTATAATTTGAGCATGTGTCCACACAATCAAAGCTATGATATGTAATGAAAACTACTGATATATTTGGTCCTTATAAAAAATGCATGGCTGAGCTCTTGAGCTAACAAAAATTTCCATGTAATCAACTATAGGATCAGTAAAAGTATGATGCACGATATATTTTTATAGGCCTTCAATGCCTAATTGATCAGTTGCATCTTCAAAATTAAACCTTGCATGCACATCTTCAGTGTTGTACTCAAAAACATAATCATCCTCAATATGCAAATCGACAGGTAGTACAATTTCCTCTTGCTTTCGAGAAGGAAGATTTTCCAAGAATTTTTGAGGATCTTGGAAACTATAGGACTGAATCTGAAGATCCAAAAGTTCAATATCCCTCTCAAACCTTTTGACAACTAATTCAAGAAAATAAATTTTACTTTCATAATAATATTTGCTCGATTTCAAACGATGAAACATGACTGTAAAAAAAGATTCATCAATTTCAAATTCTGTTAACTCTTTCCTAATTCCTTTTAAAACTTCACAAGATAGAAGGCTTGCCACATACCCTGTCATCTTGTTTAGAGAGAAATTTTATCAACGTGCAGTGGAGTCACCATGAATGTTCTAAAATATAGATTCTTTGAACATGGAGTCGTCAGATGAATAATTTAGCCTTCTTGTGTCTGATCACTGTTCACCATCAATAATCAGATTTGGAACTCGATACACTTTTATGAGGAAGATAAAATGTCTTCCCCAGTATGGCCACCACTATGTTAGCATTCTGTAATTTCAAGGATGAAGTAAAAAACATGGAGGCAACATCAAAACCACTTTCGAGTTTAGGATCTAGCCCTCCTAAATTTAGAGAGGGATCTCTCTGTGAGATTTAGCTTTGTTTACTTGGAATTTCAGGCTAGTTATTGGGATCAGAGTTTGGTTTTTGGATTGGTTTGGTTGGAACAACAAGAGAAGTCCATTGGGCAATGGAGTTAGAAGAGCTTGGGGTGATCAATTTGAAGAAGTATCAAGCTTAAGTGAAATAGGGCAAGATAGGCACACTATTGAATCTTTTAGATTTAAATGAAATGAAGTAGAAGAAAGGAAATAGATTCAATTGAAGCTAACGAGAAATTAAGAACTCTTCAACTTGATATCATAGGAAAACATCTAGAGCTAAAAACAGCCAAAATAGGGCGGTCTAGGTAATGAATCCTATTTATCACAAATTTTGTTGATTAAATCAGAATAGAGAATACATAAGCATGATTGACAGAGAAAATAAACAAATAACAATAGATGCACTTCACCAATAGATATGACACATGAATCCTGAAACAAGTTGTCTTGTATTACTGCAAAAGGTCACTTGAACTCAGTGAACAAATTTACAATGAATGGTAGTCTTTCCCATTACAAATCCTAACCTCTATTACTTCAAATTATGAATTATTTATCCAAATTCTAAACTAAAATATGCTGATAAAAATCTCAAGGTCTTTTTACAAATATCATAAATTGTTTTAGACAAATATAAACTAAATGTAGGATATTAAAAACTAATGTATCTACTTGCCACTATCATTATGGATTTATGTTTCGAAATAAGAGAAATTCAAATTTGAATGCAACTCTTAGTTGATGAGGTGGCTAACTATCTTTGAACATTTTCCTCTCGAAATCCTGCAAAACAGGGTCTCGTCATCCCTTTTTATATCTCAATCAGAGATGGATATTTAAAAATTGAGAGGTTATTTCATATAAATATTTTCTTGAGATAAAAATCTCTCAGTTTTCCAAAATTCAGCTCCATCTATTCCCAATATTCTCTGCAAAAAGGTGACTGAAACACGCTTTGCACAGTCTGAAAAATAGGCTGTAAAGATGTTAATCTATATATCTTTCTGTAATATATGTGTTAAATATGAAGTAGGTTATTTTACTTTAGAATATTAGGAACATAAACCTCCTCCAGTTTCTCAAGAGTCATCTCTTATCCACCACAATATGTTGTGCAAAAGTATGACTAAAAAGGAAAATTTTGGAAAATATGTCTGCAAAGCTTCATCTGTATATTCCAAACAATAATAGCTGTTAGAAAACTGAGAGTCCATTTTGTACATGAGGATGTTGGAAGAAAAAAGCTCTCTTAGTTTCTGAAAATTCATCCTCATTGATTTGGAAACAATGTTTGAAATCAATGTGCCGTATAGGAAAAAGCATACTTTCAATTGATCATGAGACAAATGAATGACATGGATGCGGGAAAGATGCAACTATTTAACCCCATGTGATAAAATCCCTTTTTTTCATTTTCAACATTATAGTAAAATCAAACTATAGTACCAAGTCCTTTATTATAGTTTTATTTAATCACATTTAGATGATGTGATTAATTTAATGTAAACATACTCAATTATCCTCTAATGCTGCATTTTGTCTTGCAAGCATATTTTCTTAGTTTTCTTAAGGTTTTGACCTTTTTTGGAAATAATTTACAATATGGAATATTATTTACACTATCCAAAATATAATAATCATCAGCTATAATCAAGCAATCCTATAAACATTATAGGACCCTAACATCGGCTCTAGCTTGGGGATGGCAGTCTCCTTGGAGGTGCCAAGAACCATAGATCTCTCAGTTTAGAAATCAGTTCCTTCTCCATTGGGATGTTCCCAAATCTATGACCTATTCTGCCAACTCTCAAACTGAAATATAAAACACCCCAAACTGATGCTTGTAATGCTAACCGAACCGAAATTGAAAATATCCTCAGAATCCCGAACTTATTTGCACACTGCTACCTATCCTTTACTACTTAAAATATTGTTGAATCAGGTAATAGAGTAGTGCCAATGTAGCCAATCAAGTATTTGTAGAAAGAAATAGACTGCTTGACTGCTTGTCAGTAAACTTAAAAGTATAATTTGATCATGTGTCCACACAATCAAAGCTATGATGTGTAATGGCAGCTACTGATGTATTTGGTTGTTATAAATAATGCATGGCTAAGCTTTTGAACTAACAAAAATTTCCATGTAATCAGCTATAGGATCAATAAAATTATCATGTATGATATATTTTTCTAGGCCTTCAATGCCTAATTGATCAGTTGCATCTTCAAAATTAAACCTTGCATCCACATCTTCAGGCTTGTACTCAAAAAGATAATCATCCTCAATTTGGAAATCAACAGATAGAACAATTTCCTCTTGCTTTGGAGAAGGAAGATTTTCCAAGAATTTTTGAGGATTGGAAACTATAGGACTGAATCTGAAGATCCAAAAGTTCAATATCCTTCTCAAATCTTTCAGCAACTAATTCAAGAAAACAAATTTTACTTTCAGAAGAATATTTGCTCAATTTCAAATGATGAAACACAACCATTAAAAAAGATTCATCAATTTCAAATTCTGATATCTCATTCCTGATTCCTTTTGGAACATCACAAGATAGAAGATCTGCCACATACCCTCTCATCTTGTTTAGAGAGAAATCTTATCAACGTGTAGTGGAGTTTCCATGAACACTCTAAAATCTGAATTCTATGAACATGCAGTCGCCAGGTGAATAATTTAGCCTTCTTGTGTCTGATCATTGTTCAACATCAATAATCGGATCTGGAACTTGATACATTTTTATGAGGAAGATAAAATGTCTTCCCCAGTATGGTCACCACTATGTTAGTGTTTCATAATTTCAAGGATGAAGAATAAACCATGGAGGCAACATCAAAACCACTTTCATGTTTAGGATCTAGCCCTCCTGAACTCAGAGAGGGATCTCTCTGTGAGATTTAGCTTTGATTACTCCGAGTTTCAGGCTAGTTATTGGGCTCAGAGTTTGGTTTTTGGATTGGTTTGGTTGGAACAACAAGGGAAGGCCATTGGGCAATGGAGTTAGAAGAGCTTGGGGTGATCAATTTGCGAAAGTATCAAGCTTAAGTGAAATAGGGCAAGCTAGGCACACTATTGGATCTTTTAGATTTAAGTGAAATGAAGTAGAAGAAAAGAAATAGATTCAATTGAAGCTAAAGAGCAATTAATAATTCTTTAACCTGATATCGTAGGAAAAAATGTAGAATTAACAACAGCCAAAATATGGTGCTCTAGGTAATGAATCATATTTATCACAACTTCTATTGATTAATTCAGAATATAGAATACATAAGCATGATAGATAAAGAAAATAAACAAAGAACAGTAAATGCACTTCACCAATAGATATGACACATGTATCCTGAAACAAATTGTCATGTATTACTACAAAATCTCACTTCAACTCATTGAACAAATTTTCAGTGAATGGTAGTCTATCACATTACAAATCCCAACCTCTATTACTTCAAATTATGAATTATTTATAAAAATTCTAAACAAAAATATCTTGATAAAAATTTCAAGATCTTTTTACAAATATCCTAAATTGTTTTACACAAATAGAAATTAAATGTAGGACATTCAAAACTAATGTATCTACTTGGCACTATCATTATGTATTTTTTTTCCAAAGAAGAGAAATTCGAATTTCATTGCAACTCTTATTTCATGAGGTGGCTAACTATCCTTGAACATTTTCCTCCCGAAGTGATGCAAAATAGGGTCTAGTCATCCCTTTTTATATCTCAATCCAAGATAGATATGTAAATAGTAAGAGAGGTTATTGTAGATAAATATGTTCGTGAGATAAACCTCTCTCAGTTTCCAAAAATTCAGCTCCATCTATTCCCAATATTCTCTGGAGAAAGGTGACTGAAACAGGACTCTGCACAGTCCGAAAAATAGGCCGTAAAGATGTAAATGCATCTCTCATTCTATAATAGTTGTGTAAAATATGGAGTAGGTTATTGTATTTTAGCATCTTAGGAACATAAAAGTCCTCCATTTTCTAAATAGTCATCTCTTATCCGCCACAATATGTTCTGTAAAAGTATGAATAAACAGGAAAATTTGGGAAAATATGTTTGCAAAGCTTCATCTGTATATCCCAAACCATAATAGCTGTTAGAAAACTGAGAGAGGTTTTTGTAGATGAAGATGTTGGAAGAGAAAATCTCTTTTATTTTCCGAAAAATAGTCCTCATTGGTTTGGAAACAATGTTTGAAATCAATGTGGTGTATAGGAAAAAGCATAGTTTCAGTTGATCATGAGACAGATGAATGATGTGGATGTGGGAAAGCTGCAATTGTTTAACCCCATGTGACAAAATCAATTTTTGTTGTTTTCAACCTTATAATAAAATCAAAATATAGTACCAAGGCCTTTATTACAGTTTTATTTAATCACATTTAAATATGTGATTAATTTAGTCTAAACATACTTAATTATCCCCTAATGATGCATTTTCTCTTGCAAGCATATTTTTTTATCTTTCTTAAAGTTTTGTCCTTTTTTGGAAATAATTTACAATATGGAATATTATTTATAATATCCAAAATATAATAATCATTAGTTATAATCAATCAATCCTATAAAAATTATAGGACCCTAACATAATGTAGAAATAGATGAGATAATGGATGATGATCCAGAGATTCTTAATATGAAAGACAACTTTTTGTCTAAAGGATTAGTACCTTTACAAGATTTGTTTGACTCTAATGATGTAGCCAGAAAGCCCAAGATGGAACCTCTGAGAGCTTACGTTGAATAAGTTAATATAAGAGTTGAAACCAATCCAAAATTCATCAAGATATCTAAAGCCTTGCCCCTAGAGGAAAAGGTCAAGTATATAAATATGTTTAAAGAATTCCAGGATGTGCTTGCATGCAGTTATGAGGATTTAAAATCCTATGATACCAGCATAATCCAACATAAAATACCTTTTAAATAAGATCACAAGCCATTTAAACAGAAACCTAGAAGGATAAACCCAGTTCTTATGCCATCTATAGAAAAAGAGGTCAAAAGGATGTTTGATGCTCACATAATAGCACCTGTTAGATACTCAGACTGAATCTCAAATTTAGTTACAACTAGGAAAAGGACATGTGAAATAAGCGTTTGTTTTGATTTTAGAAACTTGAATAAGGTTTCTTTAAAAGGAAACTACCCCTTATCCAAAATGGATCATATATTACAAAGCGTAGTAGGCTCATCTAGAATTTCATTGTTAGATGTATTCTATAGTTATAACCAAGCGTTAGTCTAACCTGAAGACCAACTTGAAACTGCTTTCACTACTCCATGGGGCACATTCATTTATTTGAATATGCCCTTTCGATTAATAAATGCAGGTGCCACATTTCAGAGAGCCATGGACAATGATAGCCTTTGCCAAAGAAATCCATGATTTCTTGGTAGTGTACCAAGATGATATTATAGTTTTCTCGAAACCAAATAATGAACATTTAGGCCATCTTAGAAAGGTATTTATGCAATGCAGGAAATTTGGTATTTCTTTAAATCCTAAAAAGACACTTTTCGGTCTAGAAGAGGGAAAAGTATTATGACACATCATATCAAAGGATGGGATTAGGATAGACCCTAAGAGAGTAAAATGTATTTTAACTATCTCCCAACCCATAAATGTAAAAGAGTTACAATCATTTTTAGGTAAGATTAATTTTCTTAGAAGATTCATCTCTAATCTAGATGAATTAATTAGGGAATTGAATAATATGCTTAAAAAGGACTCATCTGTTAAATGGACCTTGGAATCTAAACAATAATTTCAAGCTATCAAACAATCATTAACCAAGGCCCTAGTCTTAATTAGTCCTGATTTTAGCAAAGATTTTATCATTTTTTCATTTGCTTCAGACCACACCATAGTAGCAGTTTTGCTACAAAAGAACAATCAGGGATATGAACAGCCAATAGCATTATTTAGTAGATCCCTGAGAGATGCCACATTAAAATATAAGATCATGGAAAAACAGACACTAGATTTGGTTAAAGCTATCAACAACTTTAGAGTATACATAGTGTACTCTCATATCATTGCTTATGTTCCAAACTCTGTAGTTAAGAACACTTTGACTCAAAATGGGCCTGAGGGAAAAAGAAGCAAGTGGACTACCACAACACTAGAATATGACATTGAAATAAAACCTACCAAGCTCATCAAGGGCCAAGGTTTGGCCAGACTTATGGTTGAATCTAATTGTCAATCCCTTGACATCAATTTTAAAAGTGCTTTAAATGACCACGAGGAGATGGCGACTCCACAGATGAGTGAGCCCTTCACTGAATCACAAGGGTATGTAGATATTACATTTGTGTTACTAAATCTACAAGCTCCTCCTAGACTAACTAAAAATAAAGCTAGATTGTTAACAATGAAGTCTTTGAGGTATTTTGCTATAGATGGTGCATTATTTTGGAAAGATGTTAGTGGTATTCTCTTAACATGTTTATTAGAAGAAGAGGCGGACAAAATTTTACAAGAGTTTTATGTAGGAGACTATGGAGGACACTTGTACAGGGAAAGTACTGCTAACAAGACAGTAAGGGATCGTTTTCACTGGCCCACCTTGTTTGCAGATGTTAAAAAATATGTCTCTTCCTGTCACAGATGTCAGATTTTTGAAGGAAAAAGAAAATTGTCACCTTTACCCCTCAAACCCATTTCCACTGAGAGGCCATTCCAACAATGGGGATAGACTTCATTGGAGAAATACACCCCCCATCCTCAGGTCAGCATAAATGGATCTTGACTGCCACAGACTATTTTACGAAATGGATAGAGGCCATACCTTTTAGGCAAGCCACAAACACTGTTATTATCTCTTTCCTAGAAAGTTATATCCTTTCAAGGTTTGGGTGCCCATAGAAGCTCATTACCGATAATGCAACAGCTTTTAAATACAACAAAATGATAGACTCCTGTAACAAATACTGGATTACCGTTGGTCATTCCATAGCCTATTACCCTCAAGGTAATGGACTAGTAGAATCATCCAACAAGAGCCAGTCAACATTATCAAAAAATTAATTGAAGATAATAAGAAGACATGGAATAAGAAGTTAGTCAATGCCCTATTGGTAGATAGATTAACTACTAAAAGGTCCATTGGAACATCACCCTATCAATTGGTTTATGGGATGGATGTAGTTTTTCCATCATCCTTAAGAAGGCCAATCATCAAAATCCTTCAAGAACAGCAAGAAGAGCATAATGATATTCAAAGAAGAATAAATCAGACAATATACTTGCAAGGGACCAGAGAAGAAGTGTATGTAAAATCACAGATACTCCAAGAAAAAATAAAGAAAGTCTTTGATAAGAGGACTAAAGAAGATGATTTTCACATAGGAGACAAATTTTTAAAGTGGGATTCAAAGACAGAAGATAAAGGCAAGCATGGAAATTTTGATTTTCTATGGAAAGGACCTTATCTTATTTATGGTTATAGAGGTAGCAATGCCATTTCCTGAACAACATTGATGAATTAGACCTACCAAGAGGACGTGTTAATGGTAGGATGCTGAAGCACTACATTTTTCACTAACATGCAGTATTTCACTTTATTTTCAACCATTGTAAATAGCATTGTAGTGTCTAGATTGGATTAGATGGTAATCCTTTGAAGTTGAAGTCTGGAGAGAAGGCCCTAAGATTTAGAAGATTTACAGTCATAAGTACTAGATAATGTAGATTTACAGAAGCACATTTTGCAAAGTGATAACGTCAGCAATTCAGAGGCTATTGATCTTAAAGTTCTTGACATTTCACTAGTAAATGCCATCCCCAAGTGGAGGTACTTTTAGATTCCTATGGTGATAAGTTTCATACTATTGACTTGATGGTATTAAAACCATGTAATATTGTACATACCTTTTCTTTCTGCAAATGTAGTTCATATATATATATATATATATATATATATAAAGAGGGTATGTCCTAAAAGAAAAATCAAAGGACAAAAATAATAATAGAACAAAGGTCAAAAAATGAGAATAAATGAACCCCAAAAAATAAAAATAAAAAGACCGTGAAGGTGAGCAAGCTTAAATGCCGCTACTATTTACTTTTTATGTATAATAATAATTGTTTGCAGTTTGTAATTTATGCCACAATCCATGATAGTCAAACAGTTTAATCTTGGCTAGTCATTCTTTCAATTTTAATGTTTATAGTTAGAAAATAAGATCTTGCCAAACAGTTTAATATTTCTAGATCATCAGATAGGTAGAGTTAGTGAAAGGAGCTCAATAGTTTAATTTGAGCCCTTGGATGTTATAAGGTTAGAATCATATAGTTTGATTTGTAAAAGAAAAAGTAATTATTAAGGGTTTGCTAGTCTAAATGCACCCAAATAGAGGAAGAAAAAATGGTAGGGTAGGTGAATGGGTAAGTAGTTGAAATGTTGCATGATTTCAAAGAGCACTTGATGAAAGCACATCCATTATGCTTAAATTATGTATTTTTATGTATATAACCATTTTACAAAGGCAAAAGCAATGGTTCACTAGTTCAAAGTGATTAATTCCCCATCATTCATTTTAACCCCTATAACACTTCTAATTTTCTCTTCATAATAAAAATATTAGTACCTATAGTCCTTTAAGTGAAAGAGGCTCAGAGCATTTCTCTGACTTCTAGTGGGACCAGACCCTCGACTTGATGACTTAAGGATGAAAGGTGTTAAATTCCCTTGCAATTCATTCATCCCCCTCACAAAACCCTTTTTCCTAAGGTTAAAATCTTTTTGCCTAGGAAAACCCCATGATAAACATATTTTATGTGAAAAACCCACCAAATTGCATTTAGCCTAAGTACTAAGTGTATGGAAGCACATAATATTTCATATACCTAAGTGCAATAAACCTTCCGCTCATTTCAACTCATATTAACTTTTTAATTAGATGTATAAAATTCTCAAAAAAATCCATTGGCCTATATATATTTAACTCCTTTTATAAAACAAAATTCCCACACCCTCGTTTAATTATAAACTATATGACTACCCCATATCTCGCAGAATATATTAAAAACCCCCGAGTTCTTAATCCTAAATTAAGACGCGCCAATGAGATTAAGTCTTAATCTAATCTTATACTGCCTGTGATTAGACCTGGCCCATTGAAAACTTTTTCGTGAATCACCCTGCAACTCCATCTCCTGACCACTGTTGATCATACCTCCCCCTTATCCAAAGGCCCGCATCCATATTGGCCTGGCCCGATGTCTATCCTTTACTGTTGGGTCCCTATAATACTAGTGATTACCCCATTACTATTGTAGTTATACCCCTTATTTATATTGTTGTGCCCCTATTACCCCCATATTTTTATTTCTGTGCCCCATAGAATCCCTCTATTGTTATTTTTGTGGCTTTATATTATTATTGTTAGGTCGGTTGGATTACATGGTGACTCCTTAGACTCCTATATATAGAAAGGAGGTTTTGTCATTTGTAGTGTCCAAGAATTGTTCATTTATGTAATGTAAAGGAGGTTGCCCCCTCGAAGAGGCTGAATTCTAAGTCGTGGATCTCTCTTTTCTATCTTTTTGTGAGCTGGTTTCTTAACATTTGGTATCAAAGCTTTGGATTCTAGGGCTTCGCTGCTCCAAATAGGTCATCATGGCATTTTCGCTATAACGTTCTTTCTGTAATGTTTCAGAAGTCGCAAAAAAAACCCATTTGAGAAGAATTGGCTCTGAACTTTGGGTCCGAATTTTAGAGCTTTTAGCGCGATATTGTCGGAGATATGATCTGAGGAATTTGGCCTTTTTGCAGACTCCTGAATTACATTCAAAACAGGTGACCTTGGGAAAATCGTCATAACTCTCTCTCTGAGGATCGGATTGAAATTTCGTAAAAAGGTACAGAAAGAGGACGGACTTTAGTTTCTTGTGGGTGAGTGTCAGATTCAAAGGTTGAAACAGTGACTCGTGTAACGTCGTACAAGTTCGCTCTACTGAACCAGTCTAAAAGCTAGTCACTGTGGGAGATTTCACATAACTCTTCCTTGGAGAATCCAATTTGGCTCAGACTTGTGGCATTGGAAAGAGGACGCAGAAGGCTACTATAGATAGAAATTTCAGAACTGGATGATCCGAAATTACAGAGATACATCAGATTCAATATCAGGCTTCTATAAAGTGAAAAAAAGGTGTGTAGTTTTTTTTTTAAATTTTTGTGTAAGCTTGGTTTAACGGAATTCAAAGGGAATAGTAAAGCATTATTATCAGTAACTGATGCCCCGAGGAAAGAAAATGCAAACACCTAGTAAGGAACCTGAAATCTCTAGCATGACTCATGAAGAAGAGGAAGAAATGCTACATGATATATCAAAATTACAAGAACAAGTGCAACAAATGTCACGCTCACAAAAGCTAACAGAAGCTAAGATAAGTGGCGTGGAATCTAAGATAAATGGCGTGGAATCTAAGGTAAATGGCGTGGAATCTAAGATAAAGGGCATGGAAGCTAAGATGGATGGCATGGAAGCTAAGATGGAAGCTAAGATGGATGGCATGGACGCTAAAATTGATGGCATGGATGATAAGATGGATGAATTGAAGAAGTTGCTACAAGAAAGGGTCACTAATGGTGAAAAGGTAGTAAAGGAAACTCATGATGAGAACAAAAGAAATGTTAATCATGATTCCATAGACTCTAATGTTGGATCGAAGACTCACCATGTTCCAAAAATCGATATGAGGAAGTTTGATGGCAAGGATCCCGCCACATGGATATTACAGATGGAGCAATTCTTCGATCTCAATAATGTGCAAAACACACAAAAGGTACGTATGGCAACTTTATATTTGGAACCAAATCAGTTTGTATGGTATCAATGGCTTTGTTCTCGTAAACAATTTATCACTTGGGCAATTTTTACGGAAGAATTGATAGCACATTATGAGGATACAAAAAGCAACACTTTTTTTAGCCAATTGATAAGTCTCAAACAAAAGGGTTCAATAATGGAGCACATTGAGGAGTTCCAAAAATTGAACATAAGGGTAAAAGATATTCCAGAGGAGCATAGGATTGATGTGTTCATAGGGTCTTTAAAGGATAATATCCAACATGATGTGCGCCTTTGGGAACCTGATTCATTAGAGAAGGCATTCAGGTTAGCAAGAAAAATGGAAAGCAAAATTATGGCAACTAGGAAGCATACCATTCACAACTATAAAGAGGAAGTGTTGTTGCCCATAGTCTTCCACAACCTACAAGGTTGACACCACAACAATTGGAAGAAAAAAGAGCAAAAGGGCTTTGTTACAATTGTGATAGCAAATACACAAAAGGTCATAAGTGTGCTGAGAAGAAATTATTCTACATAGATTGTGAAGAGGAAGAAGAAAAGGAGCAAGAAAGGTCAAAAGAAGAGGATATATTCCAGGAACAAAGCCTAGATGAAGAACAAATAAATCCGACCATATCTTGTAATGCATTGGCGGGAATTACCACTCCTCAAACCATCAAGATAGAAGGACAAATCAAGAAAAAAAAGGTAATAGTGTTGATTGATTCAGGAAGCACCCACAATTTTATTCATTGTAGGGTAGCAAAAGAATTGAATTGCTTCCTATATCCAGCACCAGAGTGTCAAGTGATGATTGCAAATGGAGGAACAATAAATTGCTCTGGAAAGTGCCATAATATCAAGCTATCCATGGGAGAATATGTATTGACTAGCCCAATGCTTTCCATTCCAATGGGAGGTGCGGATGTTGTACTAGGAGTCCAATGGCTACAATCCTTGGGTACAATAGCTTTTAATTTTCAAGAACTTTTCATCAAATTTTCTTCGGAAGGAAAGGAAGTTGAATTAAGGGGTATTGCAGGGAAACCAGGAAAGATAATCAGCTCTAATGGTATGACAAAGCTTCTAAAAAAGGAGCAAAGAGGTGTAATTGCACAATTATGTTCGCTAGATGTTTCCACATTGGAATCATCTATTTCTCCAGATCTCCAAAAAGTCTTGGACAATCATTCCAAGGTATTTGAGACTCCCAAGGGTCTCCCACCTATGCGTGATCATGATCATGCTATTCATCTGATTCCAGGAAGTGTTCCTCCAAACATCAGGCCGTACAGATATCCCTATGTCCAAAAAAGTGAAATTGAACGTATGGTTGCAGAAATGCTAGAGGCTGGTATAATTCAACCGAGTCAAAGTTCTTTCTCAGCTCCAGTAGTATTGGTGCACAAGAAGGATGGATCATGGCGCATGTGTCCAGATTATAGGGAGCTCAACAAGCTCACTATTAAAGATAAGTTCCCCATTCCTGTTATTGATGAATTACTGGATGAATTGCATGGATCAATTTACTTCACCAAGTTGGATCTTCGTTCGGGATATCATCAAATCAGAATGAAGATTGAAGACATTCCAAAAACGACATTTAGAACTCATGAGGGTCATTATGAATTTTTGGTCATGCCTTTTGGCCTTACCAATGCACCTTCAACATTTCAAGGTTTGATGAATTCAATTTTCAAACCATTCCTTAGAAAATTTGTGTTAGTATTTTTTGATGATATACTAATCTACAGCAAGTCTTGGAAGGATCATGTTGAACATGTTGACAGGGTGCTACAACTATTGGAGGAGAAACAATTATATGCAAAAAGATCCAAATGTTTCTTTGGAGTCCAGGAGGTGGAATATTTGGGTCATATTGTATCTCATGAAGGAGTTAAGGTAGACCCTAGCAAAATTAAAGCCATTAAGGAATGGAAAATCCCCACATCCATAAAGCATCTGCGAGGATTTCTTGGGTTGACAGGGTATTATCGCAAGTTTGTTAAGAATTATGGGAGAATAGCAGCACCTCTAACAACATTATTGAAGAAAGATTCATTTTCATGGACTCCAGAAGCAACAAAGGCCTTTGAACATCTTAAAGAGGCAATGTGCCAAGCACCGGTCTTAGCTACACCGGACTTCACAAAAACCTTTATTGTGGAATGTGATGCTTCAGGAAATGGAATTGGTGCTGTTCTAATGCAAGATGAAAGACCCATTGCTTTTGAAAGTCGTCCAATCAAGGGAAAGTTTTTAAGCAAAGCTATTTATGAGAAGGAAATGTTGGCAATACTCCATGCACTTAAGAAATGGCGACCCTACCTAATGGGAAGACACTTCAAGGTAAAAACGGATCATGATAGCCTTAAATACTTTTTAGAACAAAGATTATCCTCTGAAGAGCAACAAAAGTGGGTCACAAAGATGTTGGGTTATGACTTTGAAATCATCTACAAAAAAGGGAAGCAAAATGTGGTGGCAGATGCACTCTCAAGAAAGGATGAGGATGTGGAAGCATTGTTGTGTGCCATTTCTATTATCCAACCAGATTGGATAAACGAAGCAAGGGAGGAATGGAAGAATGACGAAGAAGTGTGGGCACTTATTCGAAAGCTACAACAAGATTCCAGTACTTCTGATACATTTAGCTGGAAAAATGATTCGTTATGGTACAAAGATCGCTTATACCTCTGTAAGAATTCCCAGCTAAAACAAAAGATTCTTATGGAATTGCACACTTCTCCCTTAGGAGGGCACTCAGGATTTTTAAAAACTTACCACAGGGTTAAGAAGGAATTTTTTTGGGATGGCCTTAAATCAGATATTCAAAAGTTTGTGGCAGAATGTTTGGTTTGCCAGCAAAATAAAGTTGAAACAATTAAGACACCGGGTCTATTACAACCTTTATCCATTCCAAGCCAACGTTGGGAGGAGGTTTCAATGGATTTTATCACAGGTTTACCCAAGTCTGAGGGAAAGAGTGTCATCATGGTGGTAGTTGACAGACTTACCAAGTATGCACACTTTTGTGCATTATCACATCCATTTAAAGCCAGTACAGTTTCTACTGCATTTATGGAAACAGTTCAAAAGCTACATGGAAACCCAAAGATTATTGTAAGTGACAGAGATCCCATTTTCACTGGAAATTTTTGGACAGAATTATTTTCTTGTCTTGGTACTCAGTTAGCTCATAGCTCATCTTATCATCCTCAATCTGATGGGCAAACTGAGATAGTAAACAAATGTTTGGAAGGATATCTTCGTTGCTTTGTATCTGATAAACAGACACAATGGGTCAAATGGTTGCCTCTGGCTGAATGGTGGTATAACACTTCCTTCCATACAGCAACAAAAATGACCCCATTTATGGCACTTTATGGGTATCAACCACCATCCATCACATCATATTTAAGAGAAAATTCTAAGGTTCAGGCAGTGGAACATCACATCGAACATCAACAACAAGTCCTCCAACTCTTAAAGGATAACCTCGTGTTGGCACAAAATAGAATGAAACAACAGGCAGATCAACATCGCAGTGAAAGAAGTTTTGATGTAGGTGATTGGGTATTCCTACGGCTACAACCATATAAGCAAATGTCCCTAAAGCAAGCTAAGAAGGATAATAAATTATCACCAAAGTATTATGGTCCATACAAGGTGTTGCAAAAGATTGGTACTATGGCATACAAATTGGAGCTTCCTGCAGCTTCTCGATTGCACCCAGTTTTCCATGTTTCATGTTTAAAGAAGGTTATAGGTGACAAGCTCCCAATTCAAACAATATTGCCAGAACTTGATGAGGAAGGAAAAATTATATTGGAACCAGAAGCAGTCACAGAAACAAGAACTCGACAGCTACGAAATCGATCAATTTCAGAGTATCTTATCAAGTGGAAGAACTTATCCGCTGAAGATTCCACATGGGAGGATGAGAATTTTATGCAGAAGTATCCAGAACTACTCAAGCGTTGAGGACAACACTTTTTTGAAGGAGAGGGGCATGTTGGGTCCCTATAATACTAGTGATTACCCCATTACTATTGTAGTTATACCCCTTATTTATATTGTTGTGCCCCTATTACCCCCATATTGTTATTTCTGTGCCCCATAGAATCCCTCTATTGTTATTTTTGTGGCTTTATATTATTATTGTTAGGTCGGCTGGATTACATGGTGACTCCTTAGACTCCTATATATAGAAAGGAGGTTTTGTCATTTGTAGTATCCAATAATTGTTCATTTATGTAATGTAAAGGAGGTTGCCCCCTCGAAGAGGCTGAATTCTAAGTCGTGGATCTCTCTTTTCTATCTTTTTGTGAGCTGGTTTCATAACATTTACCCACCTGATAAGCCAATTTTTTCCCCGACCATGGATGCTACATGTCGAACAATGAATGGAATCGGGTGACCGCTCCCGAATATCACCCACACCACAAAAGCAGTGTGATGGCCTCCAAAACCACTTCCCCCGTTCAACCAAAAATTGTCATTGTTCATCAAATCAATGAACCTGCCAAAATATTAACCATTTTTACTATAAAAGCCCATTTACGCCTATTTCACCCTTTTTCGTGCAATTTTCATTGAGAATTCAGAAAAGCCGTTGTGACCCTTGCAAACAGCAAATTTGCTCACAAACCTCCACCATTACTCCACAAATGATGTAGACAATCCAACACATTCACCAATCCATACCAGAACCATACAGATTGCTACCACCAACATCAACCACCATTTACAGTCAAAATTCGCCTAATTCCAGGTATTTAACCGTGGAAAACCAACTCCATTGTAAAAATTCCAAGTAAATTAGCCCCCATAACACTCATAATTATGAAAAAATGTCCAATTCACTTTAATTTTAACAATCTGCACCATAACCAATTGCAAAATCCATTGTTTCCAAAAAAAACCTTGAATTACCCGCCATACTCAAATCCACAAGAACTGAGTATGGCTGCCCCATTTGCAATGGATGTAAGACCCATCTCTACATCTCACTTAGACTTAGACCACATTCCTTTAGCTGATAAGTGATGAGCCCCAAATTTGGTAACATTTTGGGCTCATTTGGCCTAACTACCCTTGCTCAACCCTTCATTTTTCATAACTTATGCATCATTTTTTAGTATATTTATGTCATTTATATGAATGAGGGCAGTCACTATTCCTAGGTGGCTAACACGTGCTTATTTCAGGTTTTTTGACATTTAATGGAGAAAAACCACGCAGATGAGGGCTAGGAGACAGCCAAGATGGGATTGAGATTTTGTAGGAAGGTTGTCCACAGCATTGAATGGCCTTCCTCGTGGTCTTCACCCCCAACTCCGAACTCCAACAGTCACCACCACCGAGTTAGAAGGCAGCCAAACGCATTTTGAGGAAGCAGCAGATCACTCTTAGTTTGGTCATCCAATCCCCACTGATTTAGGAGGCCAGCTTGGGGCCTCCAGATGTATAAATGATAGGGTTGTAGCCTTCGAAGAGGACATTTGAAACCTTGTTGCACATTCTGAACTACGAGCTGATAGCTCTGTTTTGCTCTTTTGTAAGCCATTAGTCGCCTGTTATTTGACTTATGATTGTTATCTTTTAATGGAAAGTAGGAAGATTTGAGTTCAGTTCTGAGTTCTTAAAGGAGCCATAGCTCTCGAGGTTGGGCCCAACCTGAGAGCCTAAGGCCTCCTTCCTTTGTATTGTTACCTTTCTTTCATCATTGTATTTCTTTTCCTTTACATGCATTTGGAAACGCAGTTTGCTGAGTTGAATTTCTTGGTGTGGTTAAGTAGGTTCGTTTTATGAACAGAGTTGCTTTAGTAGTTTAGAATAGAGTAAGGAGATTGGAGTTAATAAGAGTTCCAAAAAGGGTTGACTGCACACTCACTTTCACCTCTGTTTAGGGACTGGAATTGTAGACAGTGCCACCCACCAAAAACATTGTTTTACATATTCATGCAATCTTTGATGCAATATTTTCGTTTGTAGAAGTGTCCATGCGCTCAGATCTTGTGGAATGATTCTTTGCTTCAGTACCATGCATGATTTTCCTTAGGAATAACGTTGCTGTTCTTTGGTTTTATTAAAACAGTCAGAATAGGTTGATGAAATTTCGGTTATGTGCAGGACGTGGATGATTTGTTTCGTTTACACTGTGCAGTACTACTCCCTCACTCCCTTATCCTTCTAAGCCGTGCCTAGGCCATCTACTCATCTCCCAGTTAGAGCACTTGCCTCCAAACTCTTCTATTACCCACATTATTCTACCTTTTCGGCCTTCCATTCCCTCTACCCTCCTTTAGACCAAGCAGCTTTGCACACCCCCTCTTCATCCCATCCCTCTTATTTCAGGTTTTTTGACATTTAATGGATAAAAACCACGCAGATGAGGGCTAGGAGACAGCCAAGATGGGATTGAGATTTTGTAGGAAGGTTGTCCACAGCATTGAATGGCCTTCCTCGTGGTCTTCACCCCCAACTCCGAGCTCCAACAGTCACCACCACCGAGTTAGAAGGCAGCCAAACGCATTTTGAGGAAGCAACAGATCACTCTTAGTTTGGTCATCCAATCCCCACTGATTTAGGAGGCCAGCTTGGGGCCTCCAGATGTATAAATGATAGGGCTGTAGCCTTCGAAGAGGACTTTTGAAACCTTGTTGCACATTCTGAACTACGAGCTTATAGCTCTGTTTTGCTCTTTTGTAAGCCATTAGTGGCCTGTTATTTGACTTATGATTGTTATCTTTTAATGGAAAGCAGGTAGATTTGAGTTCAGTTCTGAGTTCTTAAAGGAGCCATAGCTCTCGGGGTTGGGCCCAACTTGAGAGCCTAAGGCCTCCTTCCTTTGTATTGTTACCTTTCTTTTAGCATTTTATTTCTTTTCCTTTACATGCATTTGGAAATGCAGTTTGCTGAGTTGAATTTCTTGGTGTGGTTAAGTATGTTAGTTTTATGAACAGAGTTGCTTCAGTAGTTTAGAATAGAGTAAGGAGATTGGAGTTAATAAAAGTTCCAAAAAGGGTTGACTGCACACTCACTTTCACCTCTGTTTAGGGACTGGAATTGCAGACAGTGCCACCCACCAAAAACATTGTTTTACATATTCATGCAATCTTTGATGCAATATTTTCGTTTGTAGAAGTGTCCATGCGCTCAGATCTTGTGGAATGATTCTTTGCTTCAGTACCATGCATGATTTTCCTTAGGAATAACGTTGTTGTTCTTTGGTTTTATTAAAACAGTTAGAATAGGTTGATGAAATTTCGGTTATGTGCAGGACGTGGATGATTTGTTTCGTTTACACTGTGCAGTACTACTCCCTCACTCCCTTATCCTTCTAAGCCGTGCCTAGGCCATCTACTCATCTCCCAGTTAGACCACTTGCCTCCCAACTCTTCTATTACCCACGTTATTCTACCTTTTCGGCCTTCCATTCCCTCTACCCTCCTTTAGACCAACCAGCTTTGCACACCCCCTCTTCATCTCATCCCTCTGTCCCTAAGTCATTACAAACCCCCCTCCTACCTCCCTATCCATCCATGCAGCCTCTTCCACTTACCCATCACCCAAAAATCCGATTGTAGAACATCCTGTAGGAATTATTGAACTTCCTATAGAAATCCTGAACATCCTGTAGAACCCCTGCAGACTTCCTGTAGAAGCTCATAAACACGGTTGCTAGGCATCTAAACTTTGTGAACTTCTCTGAAAGGATATTAGGGACTCCTTAGACCCTCTCTGAGCCTCCCTAACCACTTCCAAGCATTCCTCCCCTTGATCTATCCCTGCACAGTCAAGACCCAGTTAGAAGCACATGCATAATAACTCCAACAACTTGAACAAAAATACAAAAATATGTTTTCCTCAGATCAAAGTAGTCTAGACACATGCATCTCACCTTCCTAGAAGTAATGGCATCTCTTTCAGTAGTTTGCATTCCCACCTTTGCATCAGTAGGACTAGCTGGTAGAATTAGGGTTTGCTAGGGTTTGTGATTCTTGTTGGCTTTTAGTTCCTTCCTACAGTAGGTTAATTTCCTTTGAGATAGCTTTCGTTCATCGGTTAAAAATCTTCTTCTGAGAGCTCATAGAAGTTGGCTTGAGCCCTAGCGGACTTGTGCCAACTGACCAAGTGACAGCTGCGACAAGAGCTAGTACTTGTGCATACAGCATGGTCGCTTCCAAGTTTGTTACGAACTACCGGGTTGATAAAATTAGAGAAGGAAGCTCCAGGAGTTGTAGCATTATTGCTACAATACTGGAGCCCACCATCTTTTTGGCGCCGTTGCCGGGGAAGCGTCAGAGTATTAGTAATTGTTTCTTTTCTTCTACTTTTCCTACTCTCGCCTTCTGCTAAGTAGTTTATTTCATTTCCATTCTACAAAAGTAGCATAGACATTTCCTGCTTTCATAGATTAACATTTCAATTCCGCAATTTCTTTTTTGCAAGCATAGATTAGCATTTCAATTCCTGCAATTTCATTTGAGCAAAGTAGATTAGTTCTTTCCTGCTTTCACTTCAATTCTGCATTTTCATTTCAGCAAGATAGTTAGTTGTAGATCAATCTGTTTTAGTTTTTGCAGGTACCAGAGAAAAAAAACAAAAGCAATCAAAAGTCTTTCCATTTCATGCCTCGTAGGAATCGAGATAAAACATGCAAATTCTTACCCAACACCCCCACCACATCACTGAGTCACCCTTCTCTCTTCTGTGGCGACAGTGATCCAGAAGAACCTATAGGCGAACCTCCTGAGATATACGAAGATCCTATAGTAGAAGAAGAGTTAGAGACCACTCCATATGAAGCTATGGCTGACCATAGGGGAGAAGATGAGAGAATAGAAGGTGCCTTCCCCATCCGAGAGACCAATGGAGACATGAAAATGAAGAACATTAGCCCCTCTGCTTTACCTCACTTCCATGGACTGACTACTGAAGATCCTGATACCTTCCTGTTTGAGTTTGTTGTGCTTTGTCGAACCTATGACTATACTGAAGATGAGCAGAAGCTAAAACTCTTCCCCTTAACCCTTAAGGATGTAGCATTACGTTGGTTCATGGGCTTACCTAGGAACAATATCACCACTTGGGCTCAGATGCAGCAAGCTTTCAGTACCAAATACCGGGACTACTGTAGGTCCAAGGAAACCAAGTGAGAAATCTTTCAGATGACCATGGGAAATGATGAGTCCTTAGAGGATTACGAGGAAAGGTTCCAACTTAGCTATAAACGGGCCAGGTGCACACTTGACCCTGAATCCCTCAAGTTGGTCCTGCTCCGAGGAGTCCGTGAAGACCTCTTAGATACCCTTCACATGTTAGCTGGAGAAGATATTTACCAACTGCCTTATGAGGACATAAAGACCGTGTTTAGAAACCACTCTAGGGCAGCCCGGAAAAGAGGTAGAGGAAACCTCCTCTCAACTGGTATTCCTTTCTCCAAACATGAGTTTGCAAATCAATTAGAAGATCTCAAGAGTGAGGTGAGATAGACCATCACCATGCAACTTGATACATTCTGAATCCAGCAGAAGAAGGATGAAGCTGAGAGGGCCTTGGCTATCTTCTGCCCTATGTGTACAAGGAAACACCCTAAGAACGAATGCCCATTACATTCGGTTGAAGTATGTTTTGTTTGTGAGGAGGACCAACCCACAAACCAATGTCCAACCTTACCTGGGCTTAAAGCCATGTATCAAGGGACAAAAGCCCCCACTGAACCTCTCTATTTCCTCAACCAAAGGATGCCACAAGGACCTAGACGTTACCAACAGGGGATGCAAGGGACACCCCAAGCTTATTACAGCCCCAACCAATCTACTCCTATGCCTTCCTGGGGTCCCCCTGCTCATCCTTCCTGGTCTATGCCTCCTCCATGGTCTTACCCACCTCAGTACCATACTCAACCCACTACTCATTCGTATCACTCACATGCCCAGCCATAGCCTCAGTGGAATGCACCTCAATCGGGGTGGAGGCCCCAGTACAATACTCCTCCCGCCATTTTGCCTCCACCACCAGCTCAACCACAACCATTACCTCCTGCTCCTCCAAGGCAACCTCAAATGCCTGCTCAACCGAACCCGAACCCCAACAACAGACAGGCCCAGCAGGTCTATACTGGGGAAACATCATGCCCTACCTATGCTGTGGAGATTCAGGAGATCAATCTGCGATCTGGAAAGACTCTTCCGGATCGCCAACCTCCTCCCCCAGAGGACGAGGAAGATAAACAAGAAAGTGAACCAAAGGCTATTCCACCCTTTCCTGAGAGACTAACAGCCACCACACAACCCAACCCAGAGGAGGACGAACTTCTGGGAGAACTCAAACAGTTGTGTGTGAAAATACCACTTCTCCAAGCCATCAAAGATGTACCGATATACAACAAACTGGTTAAGGAAAAGTGTTTCAGACACCCAGGCAGGCGAAAGAGAGATGCTTCAACCATCAATGTCATAGGACAACTATCTGATCTTATGTTGGGAAAAGTCATCTGCCCAAAGTATCTAGATCCTGGGAGTCCTGTAGTAGATGTCCACATCAATGGCACCATCATCCCTCACACCTTGATTGATCTGGGGGCTGCCATTAATGTGATGACCAGAGATACCATGCTCAAACTCAACCTTCAGGGTTCCTTGAGAAATACCTCGACAGTCCTACAACTAGAAGATCGCTCCACCGTGACTCCCGAAGGGATTTTAGAGGATGTTTTGGTCTCTGTTGACTCTTGGGAATACCCCGCAGATTTCTTGGTTCTGCAACCAAAGGCAAATCTCACTGGATACCCTCTTATTTTGGGAAGGCCTTGGTTAGCGACTGCAGATGCTTAGATAAGCTGTCGTGCAGGAAACATGACATCAAAAATGGTCCTATGTCCAAGCAGCTAGTCCTATACCCTCCTGCCCAACCCTTATTAGAGCATGACTTACCACTTTGGTTGGAGGAAGGAGAAGAAGACGAGGTGTACTCAGCACCTTTGTGCACCCTAGACACCACTAGGGGAGATCCCCCAACCGAGGATGATTTGATTGAGACCTTGATCCAGAATCCACCTCCCAGTGCACTGTCCTTAGAGGAATTGGTGGAGGATGCCCAAGCCAGCACCTTAGTGGACCTTTGTGCGACCAACCCTGTCACTCCAAGAGTAAAAAATGTGGTGTTCGGCCCTGAGAGAACGTTAAAGATCAACTCCTCCCTATCTCCTTCCCAAGAAAAGGAGCTGTGTAGTCTGTTGGCCAGTCATCTAGATGCTTTTGCTTGGAGCTATAAGGAGATGAAAGGAGTCCATCCTTCGGTCTGTACCCATCATATCTACATCAAAGAGGATTGTAAACCGGTTAGGCAACCCCAGAGGAGAATGAATCCAGCCCTTAAGGACATCGTTAAGGAAGAATTGCAAAAACTGTTGGATGCCGGATTCATTTACCCCATCTCGGATAGCGAATGGGTGTCCCCTTTGGTGTTGGTTCCCAAGAAAAATGGGAAGTGGAGAATCTGTGTGGACTACCCTGAACTGAACAAAGCTACCAAGAAAGACCATTTTCCTCTACCTTTCATAGATCAAGTGTTGGATGGACTGGCAGGAAAGAAGTTTTTTTCTTTCCTAGATGGGTTTAGCGGGTACAACCAGATCCAAATCAGCCCGGAAGACCAAGATAAGACCACCTTCACTTGTCCTTGGGGTACCTTTGCTTACCGAGTTCTTTCCTTTGGACTACGCAATGCTCCTGCCACCTTCCAGAGAGCCGTCTTGAGCATCTTTTCTGACCTAGTCCATGATGGGGTGGAAATCTATATGGATGACTTCACTCCTTATGGGTCCAACTTCCAAGAAGCATTGTCCAATCTGGGAAACGTCCTAACCAAATGCATTGAGATGAACCTGTCCCTTAGTCCTGAAAAATGTGAATTCTTGATGACTGAAGGGACCGTGCTGGGCCATACCATTTCTTGCCAAGGATTACAGGTGGATCCTAACAAAATTGCTCTCGTCAAGGAGGTTCCACCTCCTCAGAAGGTAAGAGATGTCTGAAGTTTCTTAGGATTAGCAGGGTATTATAGGAGATTCATTAAATACTTCAGCAAGCTGGCCTCGCCATTGTTTGGCCTCTTGGAAAAAGATGTGGAGTTTAAATGGACTGACGATTGTCAGAAGGTTCTGAATGAACTAAAGGACAAGTTGGTGTCTGCCCAAATCTTGAGAGGTCCAAACTGGGCCCTACCTTTCCACATCCACACTGATGCCTCGAACAAAGCCATAGGGGCAGCCTTAGGACAAGTTGAACAAAAACTTCCATATACCATTTACTTTGTTAGAAAAAACTTATCCAAGGCAGAACTGAACTACACTGTAACTGAGAAAGAATTCTTGGTCGTGGTCCATGCATTGAACAAGTTCCGACATTATATCACTGGCTATCAAACATTTGTACATACTGATCATGCTGCAATTAGATATTTAATGAATAAACCAGATGTGAATGCTCGTATTATTAGATGGTTACTTTTGTTGCAGCAGTTTGATTTGACTATCGTTGACAAACCAGGTAAAGAAAATGTTGTTGCTGAATTTTTGTCTAGATTGGATTTATCTGCAGATGAGGATGGAACAGTGGATGACCAGATGCCCGATGAACATCTGTTTGCTATTTCAGTACTCTCTCCATGGTTTGCTGATATAGCAAACTACCTTGTTTCAGCACAGTTCCCTCCACACCTATCCTCAAGAGAGAAGAGCAGAATCGTCAGAAAAAGTGCCTCATTCACTTGGATCGGGGGCAACCTGTTCAAGCTTGGCCCTGATCAGATCTTAAGGCGTTGTGTAAGGGAGGAGGAAGTCTTTGATATCCTCCTCACCTGTCATGATGGGCCTTGTGGAGGACATTTTGCAGCAAAGAGGACTGCCTTCAAAATCCTGCAGGCAGGCTACTATTGGCCCACGCTTCATCAAGATGTCAGAAGGTATATCAGCCATTGTGACCGTTGGCAAAGGATGGGGAAACCGACTCAAAGGGATGAAATGCCTCTCCAACCTCAAGTGACTCTTGAGCCATTTGAGAAGTGGGGTATGGATTTTGTGGGTCCAATCAACCCTCCTTCGAGGCAAAGGTCTTACATCATTGTGTGCATAGACTACCTGACAAAGTGGGCAGAAACCAAGGTAATCAAAACAGCGACAGAAGAAAAGGTGGCTGAGTTCTTAAGAGAAAACATCTTCTACAAATTTGGCTACCCAAGAGAGCTAGTCATTGATCAAGGCAGCCAGTTCACCTCCAACTTAATTGAAGACCTACTAGCTCATCACAAAATCAAGCATAGGACTTCAACCCCCTATCATCCTCAAGCAAATGGGTAGGTGGAAGTCACCAATAGAGCATTGGAAGGGATCTTGACTAAGGTGGTGAGCAACAGCAGGAAAGATTGGGCAGATCGCCTGGTTGAGGCCACATGGGCTTACAACACCACTTGGAAGACCACAACCGGCTTCACACCTTATGAGCTAGTCTATGGGAAGAGAGCTTTGCTGTCAATTGAATTTGAGTACAACACTTTGAGGATGGCAGCTCAGCTGGACCTAGATCTCAGCCATGCCCAACAAGAAAGGTTATTGCAGCTGAATGGATTGGACGAGCACTGAATGCAGGTCCTTCTTCACTCAGAAGTGGTTCAACTTCAGAGGAAGGTGTGGCATGACCAACACCTCAATGACAAGCAATTTCAGCAGGGAGATTGGGCGCTGTTGTATGATTCCAGGCATAAAGATTTCAAGGGAAAGCTGAGAACCAGATGGCTGGGACCATATGCAGTGGAAAAATGTCATGACAATGGATCTATTCTCATTCGGACCATTGATGAGGAGGCCATCCCTATGCTTGTCAATGGGCATCGACTGAAGATCTACATGAAACCTCTCTCAAGACAAGAATTCATCAAAACTGTGGAAAAATCAGTGCTGGTCATAGAGAAGGGTTCTGCGTCTGTTTTGGGCACACCCTGAAGATCTTTAAAAAAAAAAAAAAAAAAGAGAAAAAAAATAAAAATAAAAATAAAGATCCTTGGGTGAAAACCTTTCTGAGGTGCCCAAGGTAGATGGTAGGGGTGAAAACCTCATTGAGGCACCCCTGCTGTCTTTCAAAAAAAGAGGTTTGAAAAAGACCCTTGAGTGAAAACCTCTCTGAGGTGCTCAAGGCAGATAGTAAGGGTGAAGACCTCATGGAGGCGCCCCTGCTGTCTTTCAAAAAAAAAAAAAAAAAAAACAATAAACAAAAAAACAGGGACAACAAATTCACAATGTGGCAATGCATGCAGGTTGCAGGTATTCTATGAAGGAAGAGAGGTCCCTCAACTCAAAGACAAGGGTCTTTATTATGCTACCAGGTGACCTCACCAGCACCCCCTCCGAAAACACTCATCTTCTCCAAGGTATGGGCACGATTTGATCACAATTTAGCCTTCTACAGGAAGCTACAGACTTTCTACAGGAAGTTCTGTATTTCTACAGGAAACTTCCTGTAGAAGCTTGGGACGGCCCAGAACTGACTGTGTGAGGAGATCTAATGCCCGAGGTTAGGCATGGAGGCATGCAAGCTACTCTTTTCGCCATCACGCACTGCTGTCACCTCCTTCTACCACCCCAGTTGCCATGAAATGAAAATACCTGCATAATCAAAACAGATCATTGAATTATTAGAGGAAGCACTTCTCAAATGGAAAAAAGATGCAAAGATACCATGCAATACTTATCCAAGGGCCCTGCGAGCATGATCGAGATGCCACTGTCTTCACCGTTCAGCATGCACCCGAGGAGGAAAAACTGCTACAGGACATCCTACAGGAATCCCGTAGCAGTTCAGCCAGCTAGAGTCTACACCATTAAATCGCCTGCAACATGCAATAATAGAGCAGGCACATGCACCACCCGCAGCCAGGTAATAAGCATCGTAACCATCAACAGCCTGCGAAAAGGAAGGACCTCCGGGCCTGTGCAAATAGCAGCAGCAAGCAAATCTAATCATCATCGTCCTGAAACCTGGAAAATCATGTCGCGGCCGCACAGGTAAGTGCCTCGCCCTTTCTTTCATCGAATTACATGGAAAATACTTTGAAATGTTTGCAAGTATGAAATGAACGGGTTGAGCAGACATATGGCCATTCAACTGACCACGACGACCAATCAGATGGTCTAGTCAGATGTGTAGAATGGTGGTCGTGGCAAGAAGAACGGGTAGTGGACACGTGAGAACCATCCAGTCGGGGAGAAGCGTGTTTTAACAGAAATGACAGAGGCAGATCTGCGGAGAATGATGCAACAGTCAGAGAACTTGCAGTGGAATGAGTAGATGACGTCGTCCAACGGTCCGGCAGGGGCAGCTCACCCCCGCGCCATGAATTCCGCCGAATTCAAATCTATCGGCTAGATCGCCACCCCACGCATTTATCATCAGCCGTTTGGAAGTCGAGTGAGTGTCCGAATTCCTCTGAAGCTCGTTACTCCAAGTCTTCGGCCTATTTGAACGTCTGGTAGCGGCACAGAAGGCACAGAACCACTGCAGTGCTCTCCAGAACCTGTGCGCTGCTTCTACAGGAAAGCTACGCTACAGGAAGCTCACTGCCACGAGGAAAATTGGGCTCTTCACGTCAAAGGTGGCGAATTGGAAAAGGTAAGCCCGACCTATGCCTCCCATGCAATTGGTTTCGAGGGTGGCGGAGTCGACGTTCCACAGTCTGATCATAAAAATTGCAAGTATTGTCTTCCATTTGCATGAATTGTCGTTGAAGTGTATGTAAGGTTTTCTACAGGAGGTGATTTTTAAGGTTCATTTGTAGATAGTCTTCACGAATTGTGTGCGTGGCAGAGGCGTAATTCTATGCTCTTTCCAAAAAGTCTAGTTTTTGAATACTCACCCGCCACCTATAGCTAACGTAGCAGGTTTTCACCATGCCGGGTGGATTGATCAGAAAGGAACCGACCGACTCAAAGAAACTAAGGGAGAACCTTGAGGTGGTAGAGCTGTTCACTCGCGCGCAATGGATGTCGTTCTATGACAAATTGCAAGGATATGATGCTGAGGTGGCAGAGGAGTTCTTGCGAGCTCTGAAGCCAAAATCAAAAACGCTGGCCACCGTCAATTTTAGGGGTTTGAGTCTCAGACTCACCCCACAGTTCATCAGCCGATTCACCGAGCTCCCAATGGGGGTACCGTGGGACAAGGAGGAGAGGAAATTAGGCCAAAAGGCTAAAAAGGAGTTCTTCCCACCAGAGGAGCAATTCTCAGAGGATAAGAACGGGGTTTGCAGAACTAGCTTACTGCCACTTTAGAGCGAGGTCAGCCTCCAAATTATGAAATACATCACATGCGAAGGACGGCTTAGCATTGTGTATGGGTACCATTTCCGGCTACTCACTGAATTGAGACATCAGATGGACCTACCTGCAGAGAACAAACTAAGTATTCCCTACTTTCTACTGCAGTCTATGACTGAATGTGCCACCAAGTTGAGAGAAGGCACACCAGACCAGGTAGCTCATCACGGGCTCATTAAGCTCCTCGTGGAGGATGCACTCCACACATACAAAGTCCCTCTCTCGTGGGAAGCCTTCCGAAATCTGACTAAGGATGGCGATATAAAAATGCTGAACAAAGAGCTTGGTTCCTCCAGCAGCGAGGAGAAGGAGTCAGTACCCACAGAGAAGAAAGAAAAAGGCCAAAGACCCATGACCAAAGCACCGAAGAAAGAGCAAAAGGAGAAACAAGAGAAAAAGGTTGCCAAAGAGAAGGATGACACAACCATGTTGACGTCTAGAGAGAAAAGGTTACAAAGTAGGGTGGACAAGACTGAGTAGGTCCACGTCAGTAAAGGCACCTCGATAGTAGCCTCGACCAAGTCAAAAAGCAAAACACACTCAGCAAAACAAACTAAAACTGTGCCACCTGTTTCTACAGGAAAACCAAAACCAGCTTCTACAGGAAGCCAGAAATCAGCTGATAAAGGGCCTTCTACAGGAAGCCCTGAGAAAGGAAAACCCAAGGAAAAGAGATCTGACATTCTTGCAAGGGAGGTAGCAGCCGTGCTGGGCGCCCTCAGGACACCTCCTAATCCAAAGGAAGAGAGAAAGAGGGAGGCCCCTCTATATTTTAAAGCTAGGAGAAGTGTGAGAATCAAAACGGGCAAGCCACAGCCTCCATCCAGCAGCCCAATTACTATAGAGGATGCCCCTACTTCGCCCAGGGAGAGGTCCCCCTCAAAGATATCAGTCACCTATGAGAGGGGGAGCCCGAAGACAACCACGTGGAAAGAAAGAATGGACAGGTTGGCTTCAGAAGCCCGGCTACAGGATGCTGAGGCCGCTCTACAGGAAACCTTAGCCCGGCTCAAGGAGATAGAGAGGATGGAAGGAGAGGCACCCTCATCACCATCGATGGAAGACGAAGTAGAGCCACCAAGAGAAGAAGAGAAAGAGCATATTCCGGAGCCTAGTCCTCAGCCAAGTCTGAGCTCATATTATAATTTCTTAGAAGCTGGAAAAATTATACCACAGAAATTCACTGTGCCACTTTTCTTTGCATTGGAGGAAGAGAGAGTACGAACCCACACGTGGATGAAAATAGCCAAATCAAAAGGTGTGGTATACATAGGCCCCTTGGAGGAACAACTCAAGGAGGCAAGAAAGGAATTAGCTATGGCTAAACACGTGGCAAATTGCCAGCGGGTGTTCCTACAGGAAGAGAACGAAAAACTTAGACTGCAGCTACAGGAGCTGAGGAGAGGAACGGGCACATCCTCAAGGGACATCACAGCAGAACAGCAAGGCAGAGAAGGACTGCAAGTCAGTCTTGGGGAGCCAACCTCGCATCTACAGGAAACAGAACTGCAAGCACAAATTGAGATACAAGCTCTCAAACAGCAGTTGCAGCAGAAAGAGGCACAATTGGCCTGCATGGCCAGTTGGGCCACGGATGCTATACAATGCAGACAGCCGGCCAAATCCTATGGCCTGTACCTGAGAGACCAGTGGCTGCAATTTCAAATCAATGCCTTGGCGCAAAGGGGTATCTCCCAACTCCAAGACCCGCAACAATTCACTGAATTATGCAATACCAGTTCATCAGAGGATAAGGCCAAACTATCGGAGTTCTAGCTCCATAATTTGGCCCTTCCTAATGTGATTTCATGGGATCCCAACCCGGTCTTAGGGGATATGCAGTTAATGGCATTTGCCTCATGGTTGAACCATGAAGACAAAAGAGTAGCAGAAGTCAAAGCGGTCATGAACCGAGAGCTGAATGAGCCATTACTAATTAGAGTAGAGCCAGGGGATCCAACTGCGTTAATATCGGCACACCAACACTTATCCACCAACCCTCAAGCTTTATTGAAATATATAGATAAACAGGCCCAGGCCATAGCGCATTTCGAGGATATGGAGAGACTGTTAGGGGACAACTGTACTCAAGCCTGCACCCACCAATGGAACACATTGGCCCACATTCTAAAAATCAGGGAATATCACACTCCAACTCGAATGAGGGAAGCTCTAGTACGGGTGCCCCTCTATAAGAAATCTATGCAGAACCTCCAGGCTAGCTGGATTGGCCTCAAGCTAAGCCCACCTCTGCTGTTAGGATTGATGGAAGGCAGCATAGAGAAAGATGAGCATGAACAGTGGGAAGAGGTGGAAAGAAAGGCTGGGTTCCATGTCAGTAAGGAGGACACTACTACAGAAGCTTGGGATGTGAGGGTGGCAGTAAAGGCAATGAAGGACGAGGAGCTAGATTAGTTGCTCAAGGATGAGCAATCATTTTAGCTGGGGGGTGATGATGAGCCCCAAATTTGGTAACATTTTGGGCTCATTTGGCCTAACTACCCTTGCTCAACCCTTCATTTTTCATAACTTATGCATCATTTTTTAGTATATTTATGTCATTTGTACGAATGAGGGCAGTCACTATTCCTAGGTGGCTAACACGTGCTTATTTCAGGTTTTTTGACATTTAATGGAGCAAAACCACGCAGATGAGGGCTAGGAGACAGCCAATATGGGATTGAGATTTTGTAGGAAGGTTGTCCACAACATTGAATGGCCTTCCTCATGGTCTTCACCCCCAACTCCGAGCTCCAATAGTCACCACCACCGAGTTAGAAGGCAGCCAAACGGATTTTGAGGAAGCAGCAGATCACTCTTAGTTTGGTCAGCCAAGCCCCACTGATTTAGGAGGCCAGCTTGGGGCCTCCAGATGTATAAATGATAGGGTTGTAGCCTTCGAAGAGGACTTTTGAAACCTTGTTGCACATTCTGAACTACGAGCTGATAGGTCTGTTTTGCTCTTTTGTAAGCCATTAGTGGCCTGTTATTTGACTTATGATTGTTATCTTTTAATGGAAAGCAGGAAGATTTGAGTTCAGTTCTGAGTTCTTAAAGGAGCCATAGCTCTCGGGGTTGGGCCCAACCTGAGAGCCTAAGGCCTCCTTCCTTTGTATTGTTACCTTCCTTTCAGCATTGTATTTCTTTTCCTTTACATGCATTTGGAAACGCAGTTTGCTGAGTTGAATTTCTTGGTGTGGTTAAGTAGATTCGTTTTATGAACAGAGTTGCTTTAGTAGTTTAGAATAGAGTAAGGAGATTGGAGTTAATAAGAGTTCCAAAAAGGGTTGACTGCACACTCACTTTCACCTCTGTTTAGGGACTGGAATTGCAGACAGTGCCACCCACCAAAAACATTGTTTTACATATTCATGCAATCCTTGATGCAATATTTTCGTTTGTAGAAGTGTCCATGGGCTCAGATCTTGTGGAATGATTCTTTGCTTCAGTACCATGCATGATTTTCCTTAGGAATAACATTGCTGTTCTTTGGTTTTATTAAAACAGTTAGAATAGGTTGATGAAATTTCGGTTATGTGCAGGACGTGGATGATTTGTTTCGTTTACACTGTGCAGTACTACTCCCTCACTCCCTTATCCTTCTAAGCCGTGCCTAGGCCATCTACTCATCTCCCAGTTAGACCACTTGCCTCCAAACTCTTCTATTACCCACGTTATTCTACCTTTTCGGCCTTCCATTCCCTCTACCCTCCTTTAGACCAACCAGCTTTGCACACCCCCTCTTCATCTCATCCCTCTGTCCCTAAGTCATTACAAACCCCCCTCCTACCTCCCTATCCATGCATGCAGCCTCTTCCACTCACGCATCACCCAAATATCCGATTGTAGAACATCCTGTAGGAATTACTGAACTTCCTGTAGAAATCCTGAACATCCTGTAGAACCCCTGCAGACTTCCTGTAGAAGCTCATAAACACGGTTGCTAGGCATCTAAACTTTGTGAACTTCTCTGAAAGGATGTTAGGGACTCCTTAGACCCTCTCTGAGCCTCCCTGACCACTTCCAAGCATTCCTCCCCTTGATCTATCCCGGCACAGTCAAGACCCAGTTAGAAGCACACGCATAATAATTCCAACAACTTGAACACAAATACAAAAATATGTTTTCTTCAAATCAAAGTAGTCTAGACACATGCATCTCACCTTCCTAGAAGTAATGGCATCTCTTTCAGTAGTTTGCATTCCCACCTTTGCATCAGTAGGACTAGCTGGTAGAATTAGGGTTTGCTAGGGTTTGTGATTCTTGTTGGCTTTTAGTTCCTTCCTACAGTAGGTTAATTTCCTCTGAGATAGCTTTCGTTCATCGGTTAAAAAACTTCTTCTGAGAGCTCATAGAAGTTGGCTTGAGCCCTAGCGGACTTGTACCAGCTGACCAAGTGACAGCTGCGACAAGAGCTAGTACTTGTGCATACAGCACCGTCGCTTCTAAGTTTGTTACGAACTACCGAGTTGATAAAATTAGAGAATGAAGCTCCAGGAGTTGTAGCATTATTGCTACAATATTGGAGCCCATCAATAAGGATTTTCAAATAAAAGATACCACTGCCTAAGAGTACCTGGTTAAAGTACTTTGCCAAAGTAGGGATAGATACCTTAATCATGCTGAGAAGATTGGCCTCTAGAAGTCAAATTTTCCCAAATCCCAGTTCCCCCAAGTCCACATTTTCCTAGAGATTGTCCACTATTGTCATGCCAATTACATCCTTGGTCAGAGAGGAGTCATGTCTCCAAATCAAACCGTACTTTTCACCATCACTGCTAAGTCTACAAATGAAATGCTATAGCTTGAACCAGGTCCATACCTAACTCCCCTCTCAATTGGAGACCTATTGGAGCAATACCCCAAGCTTAGCCCTTCAAAGTTGGCCCAGTTATTCCAAACCTTCATCAAGGAGGAGAAGCACATCCCTAGAGACTCCCTTCCATATGTAGCTACTATTTTTTCCCCATGGGGGTAGAACATTATAGCCATGATATGCTATGTTTTGGGTACACCACTAGTGAATATATTGCTGACTTAATCCTTGACTTCATATCCATCTATACTCCAGGACAACCTCTTGCTGTCATTTATGACTATACCAAATTTATAGTTGATAGGATGCATGAAAATTCCTTAGAATGAGCAATGAAAGAGTTTTCAAGTACTCCTCAGTCTTATACCATATGTTCTTGTATTATCAACCTGATAAGTTCCCATTTACCCTCCAAAAGCTGAACATAAAAGTTTAGCCCAAGTCAGTCATTTTTTGGACACCATTGGTCGACAAATATCAATCTCCATACTCATATTCTGACTTCATTTATTTATTTGTACACCCAGTCATGAAAATGTTATCAGGAAGCCCTTCTCCAAGAATCAATCCATAAATAAGAAGCGTCCTTCAATTAAACAGAGAAAAGTGGGGGATTGGTACTTGTACCAAAACCAGACAAAAATTAGAATCTATGGTTGCATGCTTGGACCATATAAGCTACCGAGATACCTCCCAATGAGGTTGTTTGCATTGGAATACTACAGACAAATCATCAATTCTGACGAAGTCAATTTTTTGTTTGCCAAGAAGAAATCCTATTTTAAGATAAAAGAGCAAATAGGCCCCTTCATATGCAACTCTAGGGAGGCAGGCAAAGTGGCAAACTTGATATTGGAGAACATGATTTTCCAAAGGAGCTTCATATGGAGATATGATCCTTTGGAAGTCATCACAAAGAAGAGACAAAAGGTCAAGCTAGGACCCTTCATCCACCACCACATACCAGAAATTGAGGCATATGCCAATCAAACAGAATGGGTGGAAGGTACCCTAGTAGACCAAGAAAACACCAGAGTAGATGTAGAAAATGCTCTGATTGATTTATAAAAGTAGCTTCATGACAACTCTTTCCTGCAGGTACCAGAAGAGCAAGAGACAAAAATGAATACCCCTCCAATTATTCAGACTCATCTAAATGAGGAGAAGATACCAAATAGGAACAAGGGGGGAGCTTCCACATCAGGGGTGGGCACCTCAAATTTGCAATAGAATCCAGTAAGAGGCAGAAGCTAAATCCGGCCTCGAAGCAAGAATACATAGAAGATTCAGCAGACCTGACAGATACAAAGCTAAATAGAAGCGGGCCTACCACTCCATCTGAAGGCATTAAAGAGCCTTACACATCACAAAATTATATATTGGAAAGGTAGCTTAGTGTGGAAGTATCTTCCTTTCGTAGGCCTACTGACAGAGACCAGGACATCAAGGAAAGGTACAAGGAAATCATGGCAAGAAATGAGTGGCTTAAGGCCCAAACCTATGCTCAGTACTTGAAAATGACTCCCACCAATAAAACAAAACTAATGTCTGATCCAGGTGGATATGGGTGGCCACCCACCTATCCCATTTGGACCCCCATGACTATCTCTTTCAGTTTTTTAGTTACCGTAATTGTATCACAAATTACTATTTTTAGCAGTTTTTCGGTGCCTGAAATTATGGAGTCATTTTTAGGCCCTAAACGACGGTTTTTGGGAAATCTGGGAGCAACATGGGTCCATGGACTGATGTTTCTCTTCCTAAAGTTATATTTCTCGGATAGATCTTTCTAACGAGCTATTGTACGCATCAAACAGAGATCGGGTGCCAAAGTTATGACCCTGGGAAATTGATGTACCAAATTACCCAAACGGGCCCACAATTTGACGTTTCATCTTCTAGGTTTAGGTTTTGGGATGTTAAGGGTTTTCCAATGTTTCTCAACAATAAATAGGTCTTGGAGCCTCATTGTAACACAGTTCAGAGGCATGTAGCCACCACATCTCTTCTCAGAGTTCGGATATCATCGCCCTAGCTGGTTTCTTTCCATTTCTATTTGTAAGCATATTTCAGTATTTTATACTAATGAAATGAAGTATTATTTTCGCTGCATATATGTATGTATGGTTATTTCTATAATTTGTTATGTTCCTTTTTAAATCTAGATCAGTGGTATTAGAGTGGTCTACTTTTTCTCTGTTTTCTTTGCATGTCCCTAATGAGGTCGGGCTATAAGGAGATAGGGCTCGAACTAGTCGAACCTTTGCAAGACCAACCTCGCAAATCCCATTGGCCTCACATGGCCGATGAAAAGAAAGACAAGGGGGAAGGATATGCTATCAAAATCTTGCTCAAAGAAGCACTCGGGCGATAAAGGAACGCGATGATGGACAACTTTGTGCAGATCCTTCAGCGCTACCCAAAGGTGACGCATCAGCTTCCAACAGCTACACCGGAAATGCCACACTGTTTAAGGTACAAGTTAATTTCTACATCCCCATATTTGAGGGTCAAATAGACGCAGATGTCGTAGATAAATGGTTAAATCTACTAGATGGGTATTTTTCTGTTCATGAATTCTCGAGTCGGGAAAAGATTATTTTCACTCTTCTCAAAGCAGCTCCCCATGTCAAGGACTGGTGGGAAACCTACTGCGAGTAGAAGAATGAAACAATAGGCTCACTATTTTTAGCTGCACCCACATGGGATTCATTCTGGGATGCCATCAAGGAGTAGTACTACCCTGCCAAAAGCTACGAGGACAAATACATAATGTGGGCCACACTGCGGCAAGGAAGGGACCAAGATGTGCCAGAGTTCAAAAAAAAAATTCATACCCTTCGCACACAGTTGGGTATCAAAGATTCTGATCTGCATTTGGTACTCAGATACCGCGGTTGCCTACACGGATACATCTAGGAAGAAATTATGTTCCTGAACATCTCCTCGCTCGGCACAACATATCGATATGGTGTCAAAATTGAGAAAAAGTTCAAACAGAAGAAGAGAGAGTTTGGATCTACGAATCCAAAGGCCAAATTACAAAGCCAAGGTGGGGTGACCCAAGACAACCTGTCGAAGCCACAAGAAAAGAAAAACACCACGAAGTCGAAGAAGGACACAAGAAAGTGGTGTGAGTTCGACAAGAGCCCCACTCACAACACAAGTGAGTGTCGGACCAAGCAGTCACTGGTGGACGAGTTGAAGGCTTCTGAATTAGATGCATGCTCCGACCTTGAGCCAGAACCCAATAAGGGGAATGGCAAAGGGACGCAGATCATTGATGTGTATCCCAGAGCCACTGTTACCACCGCCAAGATCTAGAAAAATGAGCCCGAAGATCCAGAGGAGGGGGAACGTCTTTTCCACTCACAGATGTGGGTGAAGGGTTCACCGCTGCAATTCATTGTCGACAGTGGTAGCCAAAAGACCCTCCTTTTAGCAGAGGTCGTGAAGCATTTGGGCCTACTGACTACACCACACCTACAACTGTACAATATCGAGTGGCTTCATGAAGGACGAGATCTCAAAGTTCGCCAGCAGTGCCGCCTTCCCTACAGCATCAAGCCCTTCACAGATGAGGTATTGTGTGATGTTACAGCTCTAGATGTTTGTGATGTACTATTAGGCCAGCCATACCTGTGGAGGAAACATGTTGTGTATGAGTTAAGGCCTCACACTTTCATTATTTCTTTGAATAATTCATTATATAGGATACCAGAGGTAGCCCCACCTACCTCCACCTCTTTGATCACTGCTATGAAAGGCAACAAGCTCATCTCAGAGACTACGAAATTTATTTTCTCTCTGGTTCGCTCCCAAAGTAAGGGGAAGATCATCACCACATCCATGACCTTCGTAAAGGGTTCCTCAACACAACAGCAACAACAAAGGTATATGGTCATGACAGAACACAGTAACAACTTCTCCTCACCTAGAGGGGTACCACACAAGTTTCAGGTGGGCAACAAAGTCTGGTTGCATCTACAGAAAGAACACCTTACAAGAGCCCATCAGAAGCTCCGACCACTCCGACATGGTCCTTGCAGCATTACCAAGGCTATGGGAAACATTGCTTCAGAGCACAACATTCCTCCATTCCTTCACTTGCACCAAGTGTTCAATGTGGAGCATTGTCAACCATGCTTCCCACCATTACTGGACACATCAGAGATTGCAGAACAGCTCATCCGGGAACAAGTTCAGTAGATGGAGGAACTCAACGCAATGGGGACCATTGCTTCCTAAGGGGGGAGGAATGATCCAGGTGGATATTGGTGGCCCCCCACCTATCCCATTTGGAACCCAATGACTGTCTCTTTCAGTTTTTTAGTTTCCGTAATTGTATCAAAATTTACTATTTTAGCAATTTTTTGGGTCGTGAACTTCCAAAGCCATTTTGAAGCCCTAAATGACGTTTTTTGGGAAATCTAGGAGCAACATGAGTCCATTGACCAATGTTGCTCTTCCAAAAGTTATATTTCTTGGATAGATCTTTCTAACGAGCTATTATACGCGTCAAATGGAGATCAGGTACCAAAGTTACAACCCTGGGAAATTGGTGTACCAAATTACCCAAACGGGGCCCACAATTTGGAATTTCATTATCTAGGGTTAGGATTTGGGATTTTAAGGGTTTTCCATTATTTATCAACAATAAATAGGCCTTTGAGCCTCATTGTAACATATTTCAAAGGCATGTAGCCACCACATCTCTTCTTAGAGATAAGCTACCATCACCCTAGCTGGTTTCTTTCCATTTTTGTTTGTAAGCATATTTTATTATTTTACAGTAATGAAATGAAGTATTATTTCTACTACATATATGTATTTATGGTTATCTCTGTAATTTGTTGCGTTCCTGTTTAAATCTAGATCAATGTCAGCCCTTGACATTAAAGAGGGAAAGCTGTAGGTGTCTTTCATAAAACCTACAACAAAACAACCGAAGATAGTAGCTCATTTCAAAAAATTTGATTTTGAAGTGTTCGCAAGGGATATTCATCCCATAGACCAGATTGAAATACACAAACAGGCTGGAGAGATGATATACTCCACCCTAGCAGGTAAAGCCATAGCTACTCATCAGCTACAAATCTCTTTGAACAACATTTCTGCACAATTTCAATTGGAAAAGGACTCCTCACATGCCAAGGATACAAGGATCAAGTGCTTAGAGGACTTAGTGATTGAATTGGGACATGATACCAAAGATATAAAAGCCACTAAGTAGCTCATTAAAAAGAAGAACGATGACATAGCTACATAAAATAAACAACTAAAAATACCTCAGCTGTATCAACCACAAATATTGGAAGTCCTAGAAGCGCAATAGGGGCATGAAGAACTCAGGGACTTAGTTTTAAAGATGAATGATCAACTAAAAGAGACAGAAAAGAAATTGGATGCTTTGATCTAGTTAAAACAAGTAGATATGGCCACTTTTTCAATGAATGTTATCCCCACAGTCTCCAAAGTAGTTCCCTCCATGCTAGCAACATATTTGGCACCTACAGGTGACTTGCAACATCATTGCTAGCAACAGTAGAATCTACATCAGCGGTTGCAGGTGCATCAGGACAGAAAGTAGTAGAACTAGTCAAAGCCATGGAAGAGATGTGTATCCAAGCCACTGAGATGTATAGGTTAAGAGAAAAGGTTGCAACTTTGGAAACTGACTACAAGCTTGCACAACTTAAGCAGAAACGAGAAGAACAAAAAGCCCAAAGAATGAGTGAAAGAATCAAAGTCCTAGAGAAATACTTAACTCTAGAGAAACCGCTTGGGCAAACCAAGGAAATGCTGTGGGCCAATATCATTGACTCTCTCAATGATATTCGGCCATCAATCCAAGTTATTTTTCAAAAAACAGAGTTAGTGAAGATAGCTATAGAAGCTGTCCAAAAAGTCAATGAAGAGAGAGGAGACAAGCGAGAGGATGCCAATAGACTCATCCACTTCCTCAACAACAAAAATAGATATGAGCTCCATGAGCTAAATTTAGAAGATAGAACTGAAGCCATTTTAGAAATAAGGAAGGTCATTTCGAAAAGGAACCTTATGCTTAACCTAGAAGAAAAGTGCCACAATATGCAGATAGCCATTGATAGGTTCATGACTAAATTCCAGATTTTGAGGGAAAAAGGTCTATCCAGTCCTATGGTTATCAATGAAAAACTCATGACACAATTGAACTATGGCAATAGGCTCAGACAATTGGCTAAGGAACAAACCAACTCTTCATCCATAAAAGCATTTCCAATAGGAAAAGTGTTATACAACACATTCAAAAACTTGTTTTCCCTTGAGCATGAGTTCAAACATTTATTCCTCACCGAGCCTAATTTATCTAAATATAGTAAGGCTGGTGAGATCTATTGCAAGATGATGAATATAAAATTACTTGATGCAGAATGGTGGGAGACAATGAATTATTTATTGCGATGAATTTACAGCTAAAGGTTACACCACGGTAAGCAAAGAACACCCTAGTAAAAGGTCATAACAGGTCAGAAGGATAAAGAGTATTAGTGGTAAAGATTGTTAGGCCAGATTCAAAAGGTAAAATGACAATCCAACATAGAAGACTACAACAGCAAGCCAACGCTAAGGGCTACATTTCAACAATAAAAGCCATCACAACCATAATAAAAGGGAAAACTAGAAACTATTTGAATAGTTGTCTTTTTCTTCTTGGAGTAAAATATTTGTATTATGTAGAATAAATCTCAAGTTGTTTTGAGATATTTTGTAATAATCTATGTATAAATACTTCACCATTCAAATTATTGAGGGTGGACTCTATTATAACTTTCTGTAAAATTCTTCATCTTTGAGGAAGCAAAGGCTATTGTAATCATTTTTGGGAGCCATCAAGTTGAACTAATCAATAAATAGGAGGTTGTTCCAAGGATTCTTGTGTTGAGCGTATTCATTATAAGTATTCTTTATGTGTTTTTTTTATCTTTCTTACAATTCTTTCACAATCTTAATTGTTTTTCATTCTAAAATGCTTTAACTTGGAAGTATATTTCAGAATGTTTTAACAAACACTATGTTTTAACAGATAAGCATTGTTATGTTTTCTTTTAGTGTTTAAAATAAATAACCTTTAATTGCTCTTTACTTTGCATCAATTCATTAAAAAATTCAGATTAAAGAATCCTTGATTTCCCTTTAGTTTTAGTTGTGCCTTCTTTCTTCATTCACTATTTGGGTTTGAGAATCCTTGACTGCTCTCTTTCCCCTAGTGAAAGCCTTCCACCTTTCTGTCTTGAACATTTGAAACATACTCAACTACCTTACCCTTGGAACACCACCTTTGTTGAGTTCATTCAACCCTATTTCCCTATCATTTGACTCCATAGCCCAATGGCCTCATAGACACCAACTTACCCAGCTTTTTAAAAGAGATCCCACCACCCAATTTCAAACAAGATCAAAACCCTTCAAGCAATCACAACTAGCCTAAAATCTCAAAAAACATAGCTAAATCATAAAGAGAGATCCCTCGCTGAGCTTAGGTGTTCTAGAACCTATGCTCCAAAGTAGGTTTGTAGTTACCCCAACCTTTTTCATTCTTTCAAACAAATTCTGGGGAAAATACCTGAGTGATAATAGAGAACACAAAGAGATGATCTATAGTGATCTCTTCATGAAGCTCTAATACAATAATGTAGAAACCCTTTAGATTTACTACGACATTTAACAAAACAACAATATTAATTGTAGCAAAATAGCATGGGAGAGCAAAATAGAAAATTTTCCTTGGATAAATATGGCACTGGATCGAAATAATTGATGAATATGTTGTACAAATGAGTGTGCATGAATTTATTCGCATCCTTCTAGGGAAGGGTAGAATATTGGGTTCATGTGTTTTCAACCATAGGGTTCTAACATTTAAACTTCTTTATATTATTATGAAAGGTAATTTCCCTTGGTATGTTTTAAGAGGTAATTGTTATATTTGTTTATTGTCTAGTCCCCTTATTTATCTAATGTGATAGAATTCTACCATACACTTACTGTGATTTAGTTTACTGAATTTAAGAATCTTTAACTGACAAAAACCCAGAAGCTAATCATTGCACTTTACACACACTTTCATGGAAAATGCTCCTAAGGGTTCTTATCCTTCATTGGTAGGCTAAAATAATATCTTTTACTTGCAGAGTCATCATGCAATCTTATTACTTGGAAGACGAAAAATGTTTATGCATGCTTATGCACTTACAAATTCCAATTACGAAGTGGTCATAGTTGACAATGTCAATAGATGTAATGGTACAAACTTCATTCCATCTTAATGATACTTATCATCCAAAACTAAAACAACATGTGTTAAAAGATTGCATAACAACTAGTACTTCAAATACTAAGGTAGAGGGAGTTGGTTATGAAGAAGGATGTCTTCCTTCCGATTGGTATTTTCAATATCAATATTTAGAGGGTTAGAAAAATGAAAAAAATATGCAAGAAAAGTTGTGACTAGGAATGGTCGAATATAGTTTCTACAAGGTAGGCAAGAAATTGTAAAACAATCATTAAGCCACCAAGATATAGCTTTCCTAATCATATTAATAAAGCCTACATCTACACCAGGAAAATAATACCAATGCCTACAGCTATACCAATTCCTATAGCTATGCAAGCAAAATACATCAAACTGAAAGGAAAATACCTCAGGAAAATAAACCCTTTGTTGTCTTCCTTGAATCTTCTAGCTCACCTTCTAGTTCCTTTGAAAAATAACAATGAAAGCCCCAACATATAAAAACTGAAAAAATTTGGCGCCAAAATGATTTTCGGCCTCTACACCAAAAAAATTCCAATGGTTTCAGCCGACTTGTTTCCATTTTAAGCCGACCTGTTTCCATTTTAAGCCACTCGAGCCCATTGTTTCCTATTTTTTCCCACTCAATCGATGCCCCTGTCTCCCACATTTCCTATGAATTAGGGTCTTAATATCTATCTCCCGCCACCCACCAATAAAGGATTATGTTCTTTGCTGCCCTAAATGCTAGTAAGGGATATAGCCGTTGGGCCTCATGCCCTTAATTCTCATCAGAGAAACCCTCGTCTCATGGCTCTCAAACCCTATGTAGCTCTCAAACCCTCGTCTCGTGGCTCTCAAACATTTCTCTTGGTCTCTCGATTTTCTCCACAAGCCCTCCATTGCAATGGGGCAAAGGAGGCCCTCCTTCCGTTCATAAATTCTGATACTCTTGACACTATAATCGCCATTTTAATAGACCAGGAA